>CAUYMX010052753.1:0-23023 GCA_963573855.1 Lepilemur septentrionalis | reverse complement strand
AACCTCAAACTCCTGGACTCAAGCAATCCTTCTGTCTCATCCTCCCCAGTAGCTGGGACTACAGGCATGCGCCACCATGCTCGGCTAATTTTTTCTATATATTTTTAGTTGTACAATTAATTTCTTTCTATTTTTAGTAGAGACAGGGTCTTGCTCTTGCTCAGGCTGGTTTCAAACTCCTGATCTTGAGTGATCCGCCCGCCTCGGCCTCCCAGAGTGCTAGGATTACAGGCATGAGCCACCGTGCCAGGCCCCCATTTTGATTCTATTTTAATTTCTCTCTTTCCTTCTCTTCTCCCTTCTTAAAAAGAATGCCTGCCTCCCTATCCCCATAGAAAAGCCAGGAGATTTAGAGGATAAATTATATACCACAGTCACTTTGCCACCACTCAGCTCAACAGACTAAAGGGGAAGGGGGTGTGGAGTCCCAGTCCGAGCTGGGGTATAATCATTTGTTCAGCATTTACTCCTTCAGCAGATGTTTACTGAGTGCCTAGCACAGGTTGGGCTCTGTGCAAGGTGCCAAGGAGTTGTTGGAGAGGACAGACAAGGTCCTGCCCTCATGGGATTACATTCCACTGAGAATTGCAGCCGAGAAACAAGTAAACAAACCATAAAACCATTTCAAACTATTACGAAGGGGAAGCTCAACGTATCTAGAGTCTACTTGGGGCTTATGCAGAAGAAGGAGAAGGGTCAGCTCTGAAATACCACTGACTGGCTGGGAGACCCCTAGTGAGAAGTAGTGAAAATGACCATATCCTCTCTGAACCTCAGTTTTCCACTCTGTCGAATGGGCACCTGTGACACATTGAGAAGCAGGTGGTATAAAATATGTATGTACAGACTGCCCAGTCCTCTAGGGCAGACTGGTTTCTTTGACCTGCAGCAACAGTGTTCAGGCTGAAGTGTTCCTTGCAAACCACCTGATGTTTGCCTGCAGAAACCGGCTCTCCAGTAAGGACGAGGCGGAGTGGCAGAGGTAGACCTTGTGGGAGAGGACACCCAGAGTTCCTGCTGCTCTTCTACCTCCCCACATGTGCAATTATTTCAGGTGCACCGTGCACATTAGCTTCTGTTCTCATCTAAGAAGCTTTTGATGGAAGACTATTTTTTTTTTCTTTTCTTAGTTACATTTGCTTTGATTTTTATAAGAAAACCAGTTTGTGGGCTTCCCTTAAGTATCACTCAACTTTTACTCCTTGAGTCAAGAATGTTTACCATCCTTGCAGGCCTGTCTGTGTTTCTGCTCTTATGAATTGAGCTCCTAACTTAGCCACCTTAGGTAGAAAGAGATCTGGAACTGAAACCAGTCCAGTGTTTAAATTGCTTTCATCTTGCATCAGCTTTTTCCTCCCAGACTTTCAGATTTTTAATCTCCTAAACTCTCTGCAAACATGAATATTTATCCTCAGGGAGGAGGAAATATTAATAAGAACTGGCAAAAGTCGTGTCTTACAAATGAGGAAACTGAGGCAGCAGTGCTAACTCATTTGAAAGCTTTTGTTTCCAAAGTTCCCAGTTTCAAGCTGGGGAATTGTTCGCATTCTTTTATTCCAAATGAGCATCTCAGAAGTTCACTGAACTGAATTATTTGTCTCTGTGCCTCTGTTTAAAAAAGGAACCTGTGTTTAGGGAGAAGGTGGAACTGTCAGGACACAGTACTCTCCCCAACACAATATTTTGGCTTCATAGGAAAGACAGCTCTGTCTACCCCTAATTTATGGACACGGTTATTTCCTTTTGGAAGAGCTTTCTCCTTTGCATGCTCCCTCCTGCCTGAGTTTAAATTCCCAGTTTCCAGACCCAACAGGGTTGGGCTGCGCTCTGCATGAGGTTAGGATCACAGGGGAAGAATGTGTGTGACAGAGCCCCGGCCAGTTGAGTAATGTTTACTCTGTTGGTGGCTGGGCCTCGGTGCTGGCAGAGGTCCACCAGCCAGAGGAACATTCCTGCATTATCAGGGATGGGAGGTTGGCTCTGAAATGTCGAGGGTGAAAGGCATCCCACCAGACTCTGGGTGCAGCTCACAGATCCCAATGAAAGGAATCCCCAGGCTTCAGTGCCAGTGGCCACATGGGGAGCAAGCTGAGCCCCACATGGCCCAGGAGTCTCCATTTCCCTCCTCTCTTCTTACTCAAAGAGCAATTCTGGTCATGCTTTTGTGGCTGACTTTGCTCTTCTGTTTACCCAGCATTTTCTCTCCCAGAAGAACCCAGTGCTTCTCTGACATTATTTTATTCATTCATCATTCTGTCTTCTGAAGAGAGATCTGTATGCCCATTTCACAGGCAAAAATGCCAAGGCCCAAAAGTTGACTGTCCCAGAATCATCAGAGAGTTAAGGCAGAGAGAGAGAAAGAGAGATTGATTGTTAAAGTATCTAGAGGTTGGTGCCTTGTTAATCTCTAGAATTGTGGAATTGGCGTCTCAGCTGGTTTTTGAAGCTCTTAGAGCCTAGATTAGATTTCCAGGGCTATAGTTCTAAGCCCCTGAAGCACAAGTTTATGAAAAGTCTCTGTGGTTAATGACACTCTGAGCAACTGCTCTTTGGGGTCCCCTTGTAAAGCAGTTGTGTCTGTCTTTGAACACACATGCACGGTCGGTTCTGTATAACCCAACATATGCATCCTAAAATCACCAATAAAAACCACAGGGCTTGTGGGAAAACCAAGGTTAAGGACACAACACTCACAAACTTCCTCAGTGACACATTTTAAAAAGATAAGAATCCAATAAAAACATTACCAGTGTTCTATACCTGTAAAATGGTTAAGAAATACATAAATGCCGTGCAACAGTAAATATGGCACTTGAACTTGAAGTTTGCCAAAGGAAGTGGGCGTCAGAAGTGTTGTACCTTGTGAGTTATTGTGAAGTGATGGAGGGAGCATTATCTGAACTCAGCAGGACAGTTGTGACTCCACATGTGCATGGATGTGGCTTATAAGCACGTGCAGTGAACTGAGGTGGCCGGTAATGTTCGAAGGCTGTGTGTGTGCATGCGTGGGTGTGTTTAGTATATTCCTGTGTGGCTCCATTCAGCTGGGTATAGATTTCTGAATTCACCTAGTGTTTGTTAAATGTGAAATTCACATTTCACTCAAATTACTCGCTAATATATCAATAGAATTAGAATAGATTCACACTTTCAATTCAATAATTACTACAGAACTGACCTTATTTTCCTCTGCTAAAAGTGATGCTCCTTGTTCTGGGCATGGGTACACAAAGCAGCCGAGATTTCGTTCCTTCAGTCAATAAATATTCACAGTGCTGGGCACTCCACTAGGCTGTGAGGTCGTAAAATGTCATCTTCCTTTAAAAGAGAGAGAGAAGTAAACATATCATCAGAGTAGAGGTGCTTGACTCTGGCTGTAAGTCTCCAGCACATATAAAATACAAAGGATGGAGCAGCTGCCTACCAGGATGAATCAAGGACAGCTTCTCAGAGGAGGTGACATTTAGTTCTCTTAAAGGATGCGGCACAGAGAAGAAGAGAAGAGCTTTCCAGGCTGAAGGAACAGCATGAGCAAAGTCACAGAGGCAGGAGATGGCCAGGCCATTTGAGAAATGGCAGGTGCTCTGGTGGGGCTGTATAGGGCATAGTGAACGATGATGCAAACAAGGTAAACTGGAGTCATGAAGGCCCGATTCTGCTGGTCTCAGGTGTTGGGGCTCTTCCAGAAAACAGTGAGGAGCCATCGGAAGTTTCTAGTCAGGGCAGTGACGTAATGTGACTCTGTTTTAGAAAGAAATCCCAGGCTGCAGCAGTGGGAAGAGCTCCCTGAAGATGGTACTGGCACAGAAGGGCAGGGTAGGCTGTGCTAGTTTCTTGGAACCATACACTTCTTCCATGTTTTTGACACTTCTGACCAGTCACATTGTGTAGAAGCTGTGTCTGTCCCATAGCCTGTCGGGAATTCAAAAATAACCCAATGCCCATGATGCTGAGAACTGGGAACAAGAGAAAGTAGATAACCTCCTAACCAGGGCCTCAGGGATGTCTCTGGACTCCACCTGGGATGACTTTTGCTGCTAGACATACTGGCTGTGGCTCACAGGGCCAATTATGGGGATGGGGCCAATTAGTGGCTTGAGCTAAGAAGCGAGTGGAAGGTAAATGGCTACCATCTGCCATTGTCATTTCTCCTGTGGGTCCTCTGTGGCTAATAACTTGGCATCTTTGGCCAGTCAATATTAAACCAGAGCCCTTGTTATATATAATTCATTTTCAGAGCTTGCAATGATGAAGGAAGAAGGGAAGATGCCAATCCACTTCTTAATGCAGACTCCCTAGCACAGTGCCTGGTACATCATAGGTGCTCAATAAAGTTTTGTAATCTCAGCCTTCCTAAAAGTGTCTTTTAGACAAAGACAGTCCCAAAGTAGGAGGAATTGATATGTTTTGAGCAATGCTTGTGTGCCAAGGCACTGTGGCAAGCATGGTCTGGGTACTTTCACATCCATTAACTCTTTCTGCCTTCTTCTGAATGACCTAACAGGTGGATATTGTAAACAATAAGGAAACTGGAGCTCAGGGAGGTTAAGTAACTTTCCCAAGGTCACACAGCTATTACATGGCAGAGTCAGGTCACCTGTGTAGGCGAGACTACACACTTTGCACTCCATTTTTGTTCTCATTTCAAGTGCTCTTCTGAGTTTGTGAAATATACAAGGACTTGGCCTCTCCTTCCTCTAACAAGGGCTCCTATTTTTGGTGTATTGCCTGCAGACACTCTCCTCCCCGCTCCCCCCACATCCCTGTATAAGATGGCTGGCTGACTACAGCAACCCTCTCAGGGGCCAGAAATTGCCAAATTCCTGGTGAGGGGAGCATCAGTGGGAAAGATTACAGGTGGATCTGGAGGAGATGAGCAGCCTTGTGCCTAGCTCCCATGACACTGCAGTCACAACAGCCCCCTCCCTGCAGTGGGCAGTCCTCCTGCTTATAGAAGAGAAAGCTGGAGCTTGCCCAATAAATTGTTAGCAGAGCTGAGATTAAAACAGGGATCCCCTAATTCCCAGTCAGGGCTCTCTCGCTTAGCCAGAGGCTTTTAAAGTAATGTTCATAGGTCTAGGCCACCACCGTTATATTTCTTACATAATGAAGTTCTGTTGGGGAAAAAACAAAGTGTGAAAACCACAGCAGCCTAGGGCTGTGCTGCCTGGATTCTTACAAGTGTCTCTTGCCTCTCTCCTGCCATGATCCCTTGTAAAGAAGCCTTTTGTTTCCTGCGGATATCCTTGGTTAATTATTTTTAAATAAATAATTGCGTAGCCTGTGGTAGGGGAGAAGCCTCCCTGTGACCCATATTTGATCATCAGAGGGCTGGCCCTTTTCCTTCAGCCAAATTAAACAGGCTAAATCCAGAGACTGTTTGACTTGAGACTGAATCGATGATGGGGACAGGCTGGGAGGTGAAAACACACCTGACTCCCAGCGTTATCACCACTCTCTCAGGAGCAGAGCATCTTGGGGAGGTAAATAGCTTGGTCAGGGAGTCAGAAAAAGCAGGAGAAAAACAGGGTGAAGTCCAGTTCCTCTGAAAGGAAAGAACAAGAGGGCAGTGGCCAGGCCTCCCTCCCGAGTTGCTTCCAGGCAAAGCATCAGTGGTTCTGCCAGAGTAGCATTCTTTCAGTACTTAGAATCTGACCTAATTGTCTAGAATTCTAGCAAATATCTTGGGTCCATCCCTACACCAGGCCCTTCCCCAGCTTCCCCACCCATAGTTGCCATGTGTTTGGCATTACACTAGGAGCTGTGCAGATGTTATCTCTAACCCACAAAGAGCCCTGCTGAGAAAGTATCCTCTCTGTTTTCCTAGAGGAAACTAAGGCACAGAGAGGGAAAGTAACTCTCCCATGAGCACACATCGATTAAGAGCAAAGTCAGGATTTGAACCTGAGTTCGTCGAGCTTCAGAGCCCACAGTCTTCGCACTGCCTCTCCTTGTTAGAGAATTCTTCCTTTTATTTATTTGAAGTCCGCCTCCCTTTTTTCCATGGGATCTCGCTCTGCCTTTGGAGCTCACAGGTTCAAATCTCTTTCTTCTTCCATGTAACAACACGTTGAACTGCTGGAAGCATCCTGTTGGGAACCCAATGGCAAATATGAGTGCAGAAAAAGGACCTAATTTAATCCGATGGGATGGCACCGGGGGTGGTAAATAGGAGACATGGGGGCTGCAAATAGGTGCAGAGGAAGACGGGCAAGACCAGGGAGGGGCTGTTGACTTGGAGAGGTGGATGCCTTTCCTCCTTTTAACTCCATGGCTCCCGTTCTTCCAAAAAGATATAGTGCCCTAGACCAATAGCCACCAAATTCCAGTGCTATCCCACTGCCAACACCACCTACCCCCACCAGCAGCCCCTTGAATCAAAGGATGGGGAAAACAACCAATAGAAAAGGCCCATCATGCAAGCATCAAGCCACTTCACAGTCAAACAAGTTGCTCTTGAAGGTTAGAATCCTGCTTTAGCATTTGTTTGTTTTTCCCCAGCCCTAGGTCGTAAGAGCCTCGGGTAATGTCCTTAGGAAGATCCAAGGAAAACTGGCTTAGGTCTCCTCTTGGTAAGCTTCCTCTTAATGAATTAGACTGCTGGTTATGGCAGCTTGCTTGACCCCTGCGGGGACTCTGTAGCCTCCTCTGGAAGGTGGGGCTCTAGCTAGGGCTGGAGACAGGGCAGGGGAAAAACACCAACAGAATCAGTGTACAGGAATGGTTCATCTTGGAAAACTGGGCAAGGAGAAGTATAGCCAAAGAGTTGGCCACTTCTCCAGATGATTCCATGCCTAGAACATTTGGTTTCCTTCCGTTTTTGTCAAATCCAAAGCAAAAAACCATGGGGCTTAGGTTGAGATGCCCTCAAGGACCCCCAGCCTTGTCCTTGGCTGTTTCATGGGCACATCAAGCAGGACTTGTATCTGCAAACTGGACCCAGCTTCTTTGCCCTTCTTTGGCTTCCTTCAGTTGCCTGATCTCTGTCTAGCACTTTCCTTTCCTAAGAGCAGATGTCTGTTTTGGTCCTAAGCAAGAGGGAGGGTCCAAGCAGGGAGGTTGTAAACATGCTTGGTTCTCCCCCTCCCTTGCAGACTAAACTGCAGTGGTTTACTAAGCATCCACATCCTGCCTGTGTGTGCTGCCTGCCCCACCTCCCGGCAGACGGGCCTTTCCCTGTGCCCTGGAAGTCAGCCACATGGGACCCCATCAAAGGAATGTGAGTTCCAGAGCCAAAGACTCCTGGCTGCAGCCCCATCCCTGTCCTGCTCTGCCTGTGTTCCCCTGGCCTCTTGGGCTTGGCCAAAAAGGTGGTACCCAGAGATTGATGCATAAGCTATGGCTCTTTCAAGGGTCACTGCACAAGTGCCCCTTCTTTGAAATGGGTCTACTCATACTTTGCAGCACCACATAGCCAAGAGATGCCAGGGAAACATTTCTAGAAGGTATTTTGAAGAATAAAAGAAATACCCCTGCCAGTAAGAGAAGGGCAATTCTCAGCGCTTAAATCCTAAAAGAACTGTGCTGAAGCAATAATAAGTAGTTCATTCAGTTGTTCGTTCATTCATTCAACAGATGTTTATTGAGTGGCTACCAAGTGCCAAGACACTAGAGATACTGCAATGAACAAAACAGAACAGATAAAAATTTCTTGCCCTCATGGAGCTTCCATTCAAGAATTAAAGCACAAGCTGTGCCACCTTTACCCTTGGAGAAAGACAGCCAATATTTCTTGTGGGTAGACAGGGGAGGAGGAGGCAACTTTGTTTTTTTGTCATCCACCCTTGAAAACAAGGAGAGCCAAGTCATTGTTCCAGAGCCTCGGTGACACTAATGTTCCCCGTTGGGTTTGTGTTGTTTTTGCAGGAGTGCGCTACAGCCAGCAGGGAAACAATGAGGTCACTTCCTCCTCAACAATCAGTCACCATGGCAACAGCGCCATGGTGACCAGCCCGTCAGTTTTACAGCAAGTCTCCCCAGCTAGCCTGGACCCCGGCCACAATCTCCTCTCACCTGATGTTAAAATGGTGAGTACACCTGGGCCATTGTAGCCCTGGAGCTGATAAGATAAGAGGCAAAACAAACACAACTTCTCACAAGGCCTGCCTCAAACAATGAACCATTGTAGCCTCACAGGGGAAAATGGGGGCTGTTGGAGTTGGAAGGGAAAGGTAGTGCTGGTGACCCAGCCTCTGGCAGGTAGAAGAGGTGTTCGGTTTGAACCCAGCCAATAAATCTGACAGCGCTCTGCTCTCATTTTATTGATTGAATGCCTCATAAAGGAGCGAGCGGGTGGGACACTGTTTGTTTAGGGGCTGCCAATGACATGTGTGTTGATAAAATGTCCATTCATCCCTCCCCTCCAAGGACTCCAAAGCCAATTTTTTAACTCAGAAAGCACCTCTCTTTGAAACAAACCCCCTCTTCCTCCTTACCACCCCCTTGGTACAGGTGAGGGGAGTCATTAGCAAGTCAGGATTTAGTGGATGGCAGGAGGTGGGGGGAGGCTTCTTGACCTCGAATTCTGAAGGACTTTGGATGCCCGGTCAGTGAAGATCGTGGCACAAAATGGCAGGAGGGGTGGGGCAATGCTTACAGAGGGAGAAGCCCTGGCTTTGAAGTTACAATTTCCCAGGTTCAAATCCCAGCACCAGCAGTTCATAGCTGTGCAGCTTGGGCGGGTTACTGAACTACTTTAGGTCTCTTTTCCTCATCTATAAAACGAGGGTAATAACAATAAAGTTGTTGAGGGAGTAAGTGTGATAACACATTCAAAATATTCTGCACAGTGTTCGGCGAAGTAAATATTCACTATGTGTCAGTGTCACTGTTATGTTAATGATAATATTATTCTCAGGAAATGGAGTTTTCTATATCCATACCCACAGCCCCACACCCAGATTAAGTTTAGCATGCTTGGTGAGGCATGGACAATTTGCATTTGAATTTTCTAATTCAAATTAGGTTCTAATTAGGATTAGGTTCCAATCCTCTAGCAACACAAGTGCAGGAGAGAGCGGCTTATGAGAGAACGGAGCATTACGACACCAGGGAGGGTAGGAAATGGAAAACTTTATTCTTTGGGTCATGCTGTGTGTTTCAGGGGAGGGAGGAGCCGCGGGTTCCCAACTTCCACGCTGAAGGTGGAGCTGCATGCACTCCCTCAAAGTGTCTGACCCAGAGGCAGGTGGGGGTTGGAATGGGGGGAGGGCAGCAGGGAGCAGATGCCATTTCAGACCTTGACGTGTGTGCTGTGTAGGCAACACAGGAACGGTGAGTCACAGGTGATCGAGTCCCTGGCTCCCTGGAGAAAAAACAAAGTCTAGTTTCTGAGGGGAGCACTGACCCGGCCAACTCTAGTTTCAGGGGACCTGAGCTGCAAACAAAACCAAAAGGGTACCCCTAGTGGAGGCATTTTGCAGCCCCCTCTGCTTCTCCCCATCCCTTAAGAAAGATTCTTCTTCATGAAGAACAATTTCACAGCTACCTGTGAGAGGCACAGATGAGGCTTTATGATTTCTCAAGAGTCACATTGAAACCCAAACAAGTTAGGGTTAAGGATTACCCCAGTTTCGCTGGAGAAGGGGGCCTTGACTTCTCAGTGACTAAAACTTTCCAAGTCTCAGCTCTTATTGCTTGAAGGTCCTTGGGGTTTCCCTTTGAGCTCTCCCGCTCCTCCTTTTAAGAGGCCAACTGCCTCACCCAAACTGGGGCTGCTCCAAAAGTGACCTGCAGACACGCTTTTTTCTTCCTGTTCTGCTTGGCAGTGCCCTACCTGGGCAGTGTATTATTGGATTGATGATTGACCAAGACTGCACACCTCAACGTTAGCAAACACCTGGGAGCTTGTTTGCAGGGACTGACTTTTCTCTTGTCTCCAACACCCTCTCTCATGTGTTGTGTCACTATCACTGGATGCCCAAATTCAAGAGTCTGTTCTCTGTTAATATGTAACAAGGCCATCACAGGTCTTGGCCCACCACAGCAAGAGTGGAATATGATTAAAAGCAAGGGAACCAGCATGTCCAAGCCTTGGCTCTGTCATTCATCAGCAGCAGGGTAGATAAATTGCTTAACCTCAGTTTCTTCATCTGTAAAATGGGGGATAACAATGCCTATGTCATAGAGTTGGTGTGAAGCTCTATGTAGCTCCGTTGTTCTTTGGGTAAGCCTTGTTCTGGGAATGACAGTCTCTGTGTGCTGACTTTCAGTAGGACATGCCTTTGGAATCTTCCCCGAGGGACTGGTTTTGGATCCATTTGAGCTCTCTGTTGCATCGTCTGCCTCCCATACTTATGCCCAAGTGGCATGCATTGACAAAAAGCTGGCCAGGTTTACGGCTGTAGTCTGTGTGTGTTGAACCTTTTTTCTTATTTATTATTATTTTTTATTTAAAAAAAGCACATACTGAATACTTTCACAGCATCAAGCAGTGTGGCTTAGTGGTGAAAAGCTCAGGCCTTGGAAGCAGATAGCCTGCTTTCAACCTCAACTCTACCACTTAATTCCTCTAAAGTTCAGTTTCTTTGTCTATAAAATAGGGATAATAATACCAACCTCATAGATAATAGGCATGTTGAAGCACTTAGCATAGTGAAGGGACTGCAAATGGCAGCATTAACATAATTCCGGCTCTCCCAGTTATCAGGTAAGGATCTCCTCCAATATCCTTAACAGCTCCCTGGTTTCCATCAGCCCTGGAGGCAAATAGAAAATCATAGTTGCATTTCAGAATGGGAAGTAAATTGACCAAGGTTACCCAAACTTAGTAAGTGGATGGGATTCAAACTCCAGCAAAAATGGATTTAAAGGCTGGCTTTCTCACTTACTAGTCCAGTGACATAGAGCTAGTCTTGACTCTTTCTGAGGATCAGTTTCTTAATCTGTCATATAGAGAAAATAATAACACCTGCCTTATTTATGTCATTATCTATTAAGGATGATC
Organism: Lepilemur septentrionalis; assembly: GCA_963573855.1. Taxonomy (NCBI): domain Eukaryota; kingdom Metazoa; phylum Chordata; class Mammalia; order Primates; family Lepilemuridae; genus Lepilemur; species Lepilemur septentrionalis. Next base: position 12,078 of record CAUYMX010052753.1, on the reverse strand, counting down.
AGTGAAAGCCCTTGTACAAACCCTACAGCCACACACATCTAAATTGTTTTAATCATTGGCTTCCATGTTTCTCTCACACTATTAAAACCAAATGTTGAAATGCAGAGTAATTACTGTCATTTCATTGACTTTCTCCAAAGGACTACATTACCCAAGGGATTAGTCCGAGGGTAGGTTACAGATTTTTTTTTTTTAATGACTCTGACATTTTGAAAAACAAGTCCAGCAAACAGGCTGGTTTTCTCTTGTTTGATGTGGTCAGAATTCCTTCTTGGTCATGTGACCCCTAACTCATTTCTTGACGCTCATTTCAAAAACACAAACAAACCTGTTTGGTTTTTTCTTTTTTTCTTTTTCAAATTAACCTTGGCAGCTATGGGGTTGACCAGAAGGGCAAGGTAGGAGATGGCCTCTTACCTGGGTGCTGTTGTGAGAAATATGGAGTCTGAAGAGTCCTGGGGAGTGAAATATGGGAGAAGGGAAGTTGAGTTGCTCAGACATCTGATGTATCCTAACCCTAAGTCACCTCTCAGAGTTCCTGATCCTCTCAAGAATGTCTGGGTTAGTTCAGAATGAGGGAGGACAATCCTGTCTTAATAATTTTAAAAAATATTTTAAACTATAAATAGTAAACTAATTTATCATGAAAAAAGTATATGTATGTATGCATATAAACCGATAGCTCCCTTATAACTATAATTAATGGGAAAAAAACTGAAGACATTTCTGATAACATCAGAATCAAAACAAGCACATTGATTATAGCTGTTATTGTTTAATACTATTCGGAAAGTTCTGTAAGATTCTATAAAGTGGTCATTTACAAAGTAAATACACAAAAAACAGTAGCTTTCCCTTACTAATCTATAATTAAAATATAATGGTGAAACAGAATGTGGGTGCCTGGAGCCAAGGCTTGTTTAGTAGCTTTGTCATTACAATATCAGCTCCTTGACTTAATTAATTAATTAATCTGTAAGGTAGAGTGAAGATGTGGAAGACACAGAGAAACTTAATAATGGCTACTCTCCCCCAACCCTTCGTAATTTCTGAAGCAGGCTGGTAACTCAAAGATAGTCACCAAATAGAAGCACCATGAAGGCAGAGATTATTGTCTGTTTTACTTACTGCTCTGTCCTCAGCACCTAGAACAGTGTCTGTCCTACAGTAGGAGCTTAATAATTGTTATTGAGTGAATGAATGAATGGATGAATGAATTTGTGAACTAGCGGGGCCCAGGAATTGCTAATTCATATATCATTTTGGAAACTGCTGGTTTCTTAGTGGTTCCAGGTCCACTCATGCTGCTCTTGTTTTTTTCTCCCTAGCAGATTTCGGTCTCAGGAGGAGGTTTGCCCCCAGTCAGCACCTTGACGAATATCCACAGCCTCTCCCACCATAATCCCCAGCAATCTCAAAACCTCATCATGACCCCCCTCTCTGGAGTCATGGCCATTGCACAAAGTAAGTTCTGTTCTTGGTCAGAAAACTTGGGGACAGGGAGAAAGAGAATGGAAAGTGAGTCAACATGGTAAAAAAAAAAACAACTATAGAAGATCTCCTTCAAACTTACCCATAATTTGTAGATTTGATTTAACTTCCTTAGCTTCTTATCTCTCTCCTCAACAATATTTGGATTATTTAGCCTAAAACAAGAGAAAATTGTGGAATGGATTTGAATCCTAGTCATAGTTTACCAGCTGTACTAGGTCAAATTATTGAACCTTATGAGGTTCAATTTCCACATCTATAAAATGGGTTGTTGAGGCGATCAAATGACCACAAATATAGACATGCTTGTAAATCTATAAAGCATGAATGTGCATAATGTCATAGCTTATACTTTGTCTTGTGTTCATTCCTGTCTCTAAGTAGCTGGTAGATTTCCTAGAGGTTCTTTGTGTTGGTGAAGATGGAGCAAGACTTGATGGGCTTCCTTCTAAAAGGGGATTTTGCATGGTTTGAGAGACCTCCTTGGCCAGTGGTGAAAATACACTGAGGGACGACCCAGAGGGAAACTGTCATGGTATCTCAGAGCTCTGAAAACTTCAAGGAGAAATAGGTTGTTTAGGGACATGCCTGAAGATGGGGAGATGGGTCAGGTCCTTCCAGCTCCAGGAGGCCTCATATTCTCCAGCGAGCCTGTGCCTGTCATAGATGGGCCATGAGAGGGCTGAAGCAGGCTATGGCTGGGGGTGTCTCCCTGAGAGTTTTACTGTTGAAGAGTATTCAGCATATTTTCAGCTGCACCATGACAGCTCTGGCCAAGTCATTATTTCTCAAAACTTTCAGTGTGAGCCTTGGGAATATTCCTGAGATGTCTTGGGAGAGATCCAAGGCTCATCTTGACGTTAGTCATCTTTCTTTCAACCTTGTATTGCCCCATTGTCCTCTTGACCTCCGTTGTGTCTAATGCCCATGTTGGCCACCTCTTTGTTTTGTTCTTGACTTTTTCTTTTCCTTCCTTCTTCTCTCCCTAAATCAGCTCTAGCTAGGGTAGGAACTCAGATCACTTCTGAAGAGAATGACTTATGCATCCTTTGAAATCAGAACAGTGCTAGGCCCATAGGAGACACATAAATTTATTGAATGAACATGTGTGGCTCTCACTCTATCCTTAGCAGCTTGGAAATTGACACACACTGTGTTTATCTTTGCAGAAGGAAGTAAGAAGAGGGATTAGAAGAACAAGCTTTAGGTGATTCACAAAACAAAAAATTATTTTAAATGTGCTGCCTTTTCACTGGGCCCTCTGGTATACGGAATATGGGCACCCTACTAATACCGAGGTTTGGATTGAGAATGAGATAGGATACCTAAAACCAGCTTGTTTGCCTTCTAGGAGATTTGATTTAAAGGCCCATGGGTAAGATATCCCACTTCCTTATTTCTACAACCAAAATGATATACAAACTGTCCCATTTACCTGCTTTCTTCCCATGCCAAGCTTTGACTGACATACACAATTATATATAGTTTTTCAGGCACTATCTGAATTAAAATTTTCCCTAAGGCTATTCCATATTTTTCAATTTTATTCCTCCTAATTGCCTCCACCCATACTTTTCTACCCTCTCACAATGATCTTAATGTCTTACTGCAAATGGGCAACACCAGAGTATACACTGACCTTAGAAGATGTGTATGTGCATGTCTGTATGTGCGTGTCTGTCTGTGGGTGTGTGCTTGTGTGTGTGCATGTGTGTTTGTGTGTCCACTCAGGGTGGACAGAGCAGGAAGAATGGTGAGGGTCACTATAACACTGCCAAGACACAGTGGTGCTACCCTATGGAGTGTCAGGCATCCTCATTTAGGTGTGTTGTAGAATATATACAAGGGCCCTGCCTCAGGACTGCAGAAGCCCATGGAGAATATAATAACAGATTACTTGGCAGTGCCAGTTTCTCATTCTCTACTCATTCTCATCTCTTTGTCATATTCCCTTCCTCCTCTCTACTCTGGACTGGATAGCATGCTTGCCAAGCAGAAACCAGTGCCCAGAAACAGAGGAAAAGGCCAAGAGCCACCCACTGTGGGAGCTCTCAGTCCTGGAATTGAGGCACATCAGGATCAGAGACTGTGTTGAAAATAAGATTCCTGGGCTCCACCTTGCAAGGTTCTGACTCATTAAGTCTTGGGTGGGACCCAGGAATGCGTATTTCTTAAAGAGCTCTCCCAGATGATTCTGAAGCACAGGCAGGTTTCAGAACTATGCCCTCAAATGTCATCCACTCTAGACAGGATAATTTTCTTTTCCGGGCAGAGATTTTCCAAAAAGAGCAGCAGCAGTGGACTCCTGGAAAAACAGCAAATCCATGGGTCTTCCTAGGACACTGAGGTAGAAAAGGGAAATGGGATATCAGGGTATCAGGTGAGACGCTGGCCTGGGGAGAAGCTGAGCCCCCTGGGGAATTAGAGATAGTGCTATTCTGAGGGTGACTAGAGGGTCCCACCCCCACAACCCCACCCAGGAGAGCCAGGAGGGGGATTATTCCCCCTTCCTTTCTGCTCAGGGGTCTCGGTTTTTAGGTTTCTGATAACAGTATCAGCTAAAGCTCTGAGTAGGCAATTGTTGAGGACTTTGTGCTATCTCCACTGAGGACTTCCCACCAACCTGCTTTTGAAACCCTCCCCATTTCAGGGAAGGCTCTCTAGGTGGCCCTTCCATATCTACCTAAAACATACCTTTTCTGGATTTCCTTCTCCATCTCATTTGTTTCCCCCACTTCCCAGAAAGCAGGAACAAAGGAACATGGGTGCTCCAGGAAAGAGGCTGGGGTGTATTCTCTCCTGATCCTCTTGTCCCCACTCTGATCCTGCCTCAGCTCTCTTCCCCAGAGTCCACGCCAGGGAGCATACAGAGCCTGGGTGCCAGGGGACCCAATCCTTGCAAGGATGGCCCAGGTTCTAATGAAGCCTCAGGATATATGCATTACCAAACCACAGAGGCCCTCATACTCCCTGAACAGAAAGATGGCAAGACCCACTATAACTACCAAGGGCCATCCTTTAACCTACTACTTCCTCCGTCTAAAACCTGGTCCTTTTGATGCCACTAATCCTGTGCTGCCAGATAAGATATGCCTACTTCATAGACCAGCTGATTTCCAGTAATTTCTCCCCTCTTTACTAAGTCAAGAGAGTTGGCACCTGACTACTCTCACAGTCTTTGTACAGTCTACTAAATGAGGGTCTTCAGACTTCATACTCCCAGGACCACGGAGGTGGTTTTGTTTTTATCCAAATGTGGGTCCCTGCACACACCTGCCCTCTGCTGGACAAACAGATCTGGGCAATAATCTGTGCCTTAGAGCAGTACTCCCCAACCTTTTCATCATCAGGGCTGGGTTTCATGGAAGACAATTTTTCCCCAGCCCAGGGGGTGGGGGCTGAGTGTTAGGGGGGTAGGTGGAGCTCAGGCGGTGATGCCGGCAATGGGGAGCAGCTGTATAGATGAAGCTTCACTGGCTTGCCTGGCGCTCACCCTCTACTGTACACCCCCCTCCACCTCCTCCCCCCGCCCCTGTTCTTAAGTTTCATGGAAGACAATTTTTCCATGGGAGAGGGGATGCAGCAGGGGGGTATGCAGTGGAGCTCTGTGTCCTGGTCCCAGTCCTCGGCCCAGGGGTTGGGCACTGCAGCCTTGGAGTGGACACCTTTAACTCTGCCCTGAGGGCACCAGGGCAAGCCTCTCTCACATCCAGCATAGATGGTGTGGGCAAGTAGAGTCAGCTTTTCCAGGGCCCCAGTAACCTCAAGGGAGCTAAGTTTGGGAGGACACAGGATGACTTTGGGAGACTCTCAGGTTTCAGTCAGATCTGTCTAAAGCCTGTCTCCAACCCACAAATTACTCTGGAATTTGAGCAAGTAAATTAATCTCTCCAAGTCTCGGTTTCTTTGCCTAGAAAATCACTTCCCATGCAATCTCTTAGGTAACATGCTCAGCCCAGTGACTGGCACATTGAGCAGGGGCTCAGTGAAAGACTGTTGCCATCCACCCACCTCTCCTCTTCCTGGAAGCCATCTCTGATCTTTCCCTCCTGTTCCCACAGGCCTCAACACCTCCCAAGCACAGAGCGTCCCAGTCATCAACAGCGTGGCCGGCAGCCTGGCAGCCCTGCAGCCCGTCCAGTTCTCCCAGCAGCTGCACAGTCCTCACCAGCAGCCCCTCATGCAGCAGAGCCCAGGCAGCCACATGGGCCAGCAGCCCTTCATGGCCGCTGTGACTCAGCTGCAGAACTCACATAGTAAGGACCGGGGCACGTGGCGGGAGGGAGCCCTCAACAGCCTACCGCTTCCCTCTCTGGGTCTGAACCTTCTGGGAAGTTTATTGGTTGGGACAATTTTCCCTACCTATAATCAACCAAGACAATTTCTCAAGCATACTCTTGTGTGTTGCTGTGTCTTTGCTAGTCCTCTACCCCCAAGATTCCCAGGGAAAGGTTTGAAGAGGACAGTTTAGGCCTATTTGTAAAAGGGAGTTGGAGAACACATGCCACAGTTTCCTATCTCGGCACCCATGGAAAAGATACCACCAATCAACAAGTACCTTTTCCCAATGAGCCTTTTCAATCCAAAATTCCAAGCAACCATTACCAGATGATCAGAGTTGAAATCTAATGGGCATCATGTTTGCCTTTCCTGAAATAGAAGAATCCTCTAGCATCCCCCATGGGGTTCATAAACCCCAAACATCTCTAATCAAGAACCATGAACGTAAGTGGAAAATACCACCAGCACACTGCCCTGGGCAAGGAGTATTGGAGTTTCTGCCCCATCCCATACCCCACCCCCTTGCACAGAGACTGTCACTCACATCCAATTTCTACACCTACCTTAAGTCTACTTTTCAACCACTTCCCACCCACTCCCATCCTCTGTTTCTCTGCCACCCATCCTGAGCCCCAGGCCTACAGTCCTCTGGCCAGGTCTGGCTATAGCCCCAACCTGCAAATTGGAAAGGATCATGGAAAGGATGGATGGCTTCCCTGCTTCAGGAACACCAGGGAAGTATCCAGCGTAGAGTGCTAGTCTTAGATAAGACAGACCTGGATTTAAATCCTGGCTTTGATGCTTACCAGCTATGTAGCCATTGGCAAGTTACTTAACCACTCTGAGTCTCAATTTCTTCATCTATAAAATGGAAATAGTATGCATGTAGGGTAACTATACAGATGAAATAAACATGGGGTGAACTGCATTTGATAAGCATAAACAGTTTTAGCAATGCAAGTGATTATTTATTAAGGGGACTTCTGGAAGGTAAAGATGGCAAAGGGGATTTGAGTTTCTTCCCTGGCTGCATCGGATAAAGCTGTGGGTCTAAGGGATAATAGCCAAGTCCAGCCTTCTGTCCTCTGTCCTCGGGGTTGACCCGTACTCAGGCCTGCAGAGCTGGTTTTGGAGCACCATCTCGCATTCCAATCACATTTTCGTGGCTTCTAAAAATCTGTCACAGCCTGTAGCAGATTCTGGGACCATATATTCCCCACTTCCCTTCCTCCCAGAGCCTGGCCATATGCTCCCCTCCTGCCCCTACACCATCACCTGGGCAGGCTTCCTCGATGGCCAGGCCAGGGTGGGACAGTCAGAGCATGGTCACCAGTAATCTGTGCACTGCTGAGGACCAGCAGGCCTGGCCGGCCATGAAGAGAGAGCCCATGGAGCCCTGGACGAGGAAATAACCAGCCTCTCTGCTGGGAAGGGCAAGCTGAGGTGGCAGCCAATGACCTTCACCCCCTTTCCTTACTGGAGGACTCCTTGGTATGCCCGTGTTCTGAGAATAGACTGGTCCCTCCCTCACAGCCAAGCATCCACATGCTTTCATTAGTTGGTCATATGACCTGGAATTTACATGAATTTTATGGATAACTAACATGACTCAAAAGGTTCCAGACTTCTTCACTTGACTAGCCTCAAAAAAAAAGAAAAGAAGTTTTTTTTTAAAAAAAGGTTCCAGACTTGGTGGACAAGTACTGAAAAAACAAAAACTTGAGTAACATGCTCTTCAAGGTTTTATTTGAATCTAGTCTCCATTTGTCTATCATCTTTCATATTTCTGTGACGTTATAACACTATGATATCATTTTAGTGCAAACTGGAACAGCCCAGAATTATACAATTAATTATACCTGTGTCTAATTACAATTGTTAATCGATCTACAACTGCTAGCATGAAACTTGGTGCTTGAGTCATGGCAGAAACCGTAAGCATGTGCTAGCAAGATACTTCATGTTGGCCTGCTACTTAGAATACTTTTTGACTTAAAATCTCAGATGCACTACATATGCCTAAGAGTCACTTGTTGATGCCCAGGCATCTAATATTTTATTGAAAGTCAGGGAAACAGAAGTGTGCCCAAGTACCACTACATACTAGGAGCTGTGCAAGCCTATTTATTTGGTACAAATACTTTAAATATGATCTCTTCCAATCCTACAATAAACATCATCCCCATTTTACAGGTGAGGAAACTGAGGTTAAATAACTTGATTATGGAGGAAGGATTTAAACACACAGGCATTCTTTTAACCACATCCCACTGCCTTCCCAAAAGTAACCACCATCCCTTTTTATCAGGAGCTAGGGTATGGGATTGGGGGGGTCTGTAGCAGTGTATGTGCCTGTGTATGCACCTTAATTTTGTCTTCATTCTGTCTCTCCAGTGTACGCACACAAGCAGGAACCCCCCCAGTATTCCCACACCTCCCGGTTTCCATCTGCGATGGTGGTCACAGACACCAGCAGCATCAGTACACTCACCAACATGTCTTCCAGTAAACAGGTAATGCCAGCAGGATTGGGGGAGGGAGGAATGACTAAGATTATTGATGTGCAGAGGATGTGGCAGACGTGGACTTGGCCATAGTTTGGTCCTTCCCAGGCTCCCAGTTATTTGCCAAAGGAATCCCTGAGGTCCCAGGGCAAAAAAAAAAAAAAAAAAAAAAAATGGGCCACAGGTAGAAGGAGTTTATTGCTCACCTAGATTCCCCAACAAGAGCACGAAACAAGGACTGAAGTTTAATAGGTTTCTGGAGATTACAGAGCTCTTGGGCATTGAGATTGAGTATTTCCCGATGGAAAGATCAATGATCCATGGAAAAGGTATTCCCAAAGAGGGCTCATGAGGTCAGACTCTCTGTTCAGTTTCATGCTTTGCAACAGGGATGCCTGAGGATCCACAGGGTAGTCAATGGAGAAAGTGAGTAGTGAGTCAGGGGTCCTGAAGCTTATTCTCCCAGTCCAGGACCCATATGGGACCCAGAATACTCTAAGCTCCAGGGAATGACCCAGGTCTCCCAATCCACAGGGACTCCCTAGCAGACATCCCAGCCTTTCCAGGGGTCTGCATACACTTGGAGTTTTATCAAGAAACTTAGAATCAACTTCCTGCTGCAGAGAAAGTGGGGAATCCAGAGGCTTAGTCACTGTTTCAGTTGATGACTAATTCCCACCTCCACATAGCAGTAGCGGAGTAGTAAAGACAGACAACCAATGGCGAGGCTCATCACTTAGCTGCAGGTCAGACAGCTGGACTGCAACGGGACACCAGGAGTTAGAAAACAGGACAAGTGTCTGAACGTGGATGACAATTCCAGAGAAACACAGTAAGATCTTTTAGTAGCTGGGGTGTGTGCAGCGTGGGAACTATTTGGCCTTTATTGATTACTAGATAAGTAAGTGACAACCTTGAACTTCATGTCAGAGGCTCTCAGCAGGATTTGGTCTTGTTGATCTTGCAGATCACACCTCATCCATGGGCTTGGGGTTCTCTGTTCTTTCCTTTGTTCCCATCTCCTCCTAGCCCATGTAGAGTGTAGTAGAGCAGGTGGGTTCTGTTCCTCGTTCTGCCATTTGCTTGGTGACATTGACTCCCCTGAGCCTTCATTTCTGCATCTTTAAAACAACAGCTGTAACATCTACTTGTTCTGAGGATTCAGTGAGGTCATGTAGATTAAGTGCTTGATGTGTCTTAGGCGCTGAAATATACACACAGCCAGGGTAGCCAGACTCTGGAACTGGGGGTAGAGGGAGAGGTGTGTGGGACCTCCCTTGCCACTCTTCTCTCACCCAATAGAAGATGAAAGGACAACCCCTGTTGCCCTGCCCTTCGACTCCCGTGTGATTTCCCACTCTTTGTAGTGAGCAGGGAAAACATTTATCTGTGCTCACAAATCTCAATCAGGGGGGCAGCCAGGCGCAGCAGCCCTCCCTGGGAATACCTTCCCCTTTGAAAGGTTTATCAATCCATCTGCCACTTGGTCAGGCCTAGACAGGACCGTGATTAATTATTCTTGTCTTTCCCAAGTTGACTTTGATGCTTGCTTGTTGAAACAAGTCCTCTGAATTCAGGAAATGGTCTCTTAATCAAAATACTTCAAGATGCTCCCTGAGACGCTGCACCAGCCCCCAAGTGCACTGGTCTCCCCTCCACTGGACAGAGGGGCCAGTCAGCCTTGAAGCTGTATGAGCCGCTCTCTAGAACTACTGTGAAGTTGTCTCTATGTCCCCAGACATTTCAGGAGTCTGGCAACAGGCTTACTTCTGTGATTATGAGGATAATTATTACACTTAGGATAAAAAATACTCATGTAGCACTTTACAATTTATACTTCTCATGAACATTATCTCATCATTTTCTTCTTACTACAACCTCCTAAGTACAAAGAAATAAACTGAAGCTCAGAGATGAAGAGTGACCTGCCCAAGGTCACACAGGTGATACATTCTAGAGCTGGACCTTCAGACTTTGGTCTTTGACGCCAACCCATAGGAACTGTTTGCTTTTTTCAACTGTTTGCTGACCTTCCAATACCCATCTTTAAAATTCCTATGGTAGTTGCTGCCGCTTTTGTGTCTTTAACGGTCAGGAACAAGAGTAGAAATTAAGCCCACATGCTATATTCCAATCAGGAAACTTCCTTCCTGTGAGCTTCCTTCCTGCACTGCCTCCTGACAGAAGAAGGTATCCACAGTGAAGAAAGTTTGTACAAACTCTGTTCCTAAGGGATAGGGTCAAAAGTGAGTTCTGAAAGAGACTTGGTGGCAATCCTGCCTTTTTTTTTTTTTTTAGTATTACTTTGCAAAAGGGATTTCAAAAGCATTGCTAGGTATCAGGGGCATACAGGGTAAGGGAAGGGAAGGATTCCTTGGTCAAATATGTTGGGAGAACTGCTGGATTAAACAAAGTTAAACAGCACTGGGCAGGGCTTCTCAGAGTTTCACTCACTGATGGGTGCACTGAACCGGGCAATTAGTATGCACCATGCTCAGGTCAAAGGGACACATCCTGGGCAAGGCTCGTTTAGAGGCGTTGGACGGTGACAGGAAAAGCCAACAGACCTCAGCTAATCCCAGCTCCATCACCCCCTGATATGTGACCTTGGGCACTTAATTCCCCACTGGGGAACTCAGTTTCTTCATCTACAAATGGGGAAAATCCCACCCCCATCTCACAAAATATTCCAAGTGCCTAACAGAGTGTCTGGTACATAGTTGAGTATTCAAAGTGGTAGCTCCTTCCCTGTTCCCTCTCCTGTCTGTCTATGATTCTTTAGCAGACAGTTGTCTCCCCTTCTACTGACTCCTTCAATATTTAACTCGGTTCTTGGTCTACATGTTTTCAAAGGGGGGTCTGACAAGAACATTTCTCAGGATTAGGACCATCTCTCAAGCATGTTCCACCTCTTGGGCCTGGGCTCCAGATTCCTGTTTCCCCTTCTCCTGCTGACACACAGATGCGCTTTCACCCACTTCCCAGGAAAAAAGCAAAGAGTTCAGGGGCCTCTCAAAGCCTGAAAGCCTTTTGTGCCTAGCCAAATGCCTGGGCTACAGTAGATGTTCAGTAAATAGGAATGAATGAATTCAGAACTAGTGTTTTTTGAGTGCCTTCATTTTCTAAGCAGCACTCCAGATGCTTTTCTATCTTACCTTTCCTCGCTATGCCTCTCACCCATCCTGCAAGGTAGATATTTTTATGCCTGATTTATGAAGCAGAAAATTGAGGTTCCCAGATTGGGAGGGATCCAGCCAAGTTCAAATGGATAATAAATTTTGGAGTTGCACTTCCAGACTTTGGTCTTCTCACTCCAAATCCATTAAACAACACTCATCTTCCAATATCCATTTTTAAGCACCCATAATAATGACCTAAGGTTATGCAGGTATAAGGCTAAAGCCAGGATTTGAACCTGCATCTGTGTGATCCCAGTACTTCCTGTTGTCAAGACAGATATGCTCCGGGGCTCTTGGGGATCATGTGTCAGCCTTCTGCAGTTACTGCCATCTCTCCATTCCAGAACATATGCCTCTCCCTCCTCCTCAACTCTTGGGTGCTGGCAAGTTATCCTCTGAGTAGGTTTGTGCCTGAGTTCAGTAATGACCCGCCAGTCTGGAAACAAGACCACAGCAAGCACCGACCTCAATTAGAACAAGTATGGGCAGGCTGTGAGCTTACTCCTGTTTCCACAACATTCTCTACCAGCTGTTTAACTTCCTAGTTTATAGGGAGGTCAAGAGAGGGTTCCCAGAGCAGTCACTAGTCAGGGGTGCTGACAAGAAGGAGGTGGGCGGCCTCG
>CAUYMX010052752.1:0-21020 GCA_963573855.1 Lepilemur septentrionalis | reverse complement strand
TTTGAGGAGGAGAATTTAAGTTCCACTGTAGTGATGTTAATAACCTGAAGTGATATAAATAACAGTTACCAAATCCCCAAATCATAGGTGAGCAAAAGAGTAAGTAGCCTCTGGTTTTGAAGAGTCTTAAGGAATAGTGGTGTGATAATCTTATTAGACCACGCAAACTGGGATATGATTCTGAATTATATATTACTGTCACAGATATGAAAACAATACCCTTTTGTTTTCTTTTTGTTCCCTTTGTTTTTCATCGCTCTGTTTCCTTTTTCCTGCTTTCCCATGGTGTCCTTGAGAAACTTTTAGGATTCCATTTTGACGTATCTCTAGTTATGTACTCGCCATCAAACTGGCACTGACTAATCAACACTAATGTGCTCACACAGTAGTAATATTCTTTGGGGGTAGGGGATTGGGAGTGGGTAAATTCACAACTAATGGACGTGGTGAGCATAGCAGGAGGGGGAAGGGCATGTCTCAAATCATGGTTGAAATGTAGCAAAGTCATAACATGTAAACAAAATGTTTGCAGCCCCATAATTTCATGAAATAAAAAAACTAAAAACAAATAAAAAATAAAATACCATTGACATCCAAAAATAGAGAATTTATTAAATAAATTATGGTACATTCATATGAAGAATATTACGGAACCATTAAAAAGCAATGAATATGAAATATTCACAATATATCACGTGAATAAAACAGATTACAAGATTGTATGGTTTAATCCCAATGTACCTAACAAGTATGAAAGAAAAAGAAATATCAATTTATCAGGGTGTCCTGTGAGCCAGAACTTTTTAAAACTATTTTTGAGATACATTATTGATACATGCAAAACAAAATGGTAGGCCAGGCACTGGGTTCATCTTTCTTTCTTAATCAAAACCACAATGAGATACCACCTAACCCCAGTGAGACTGGCCTCTATCAAAAAATCCCAAAACAACAAATGCTGGCGAGGATGTGGAGAGATAGGGACTCTCTTACACTGTTGGTGCGACTGCATGTTGTTGTAACCTTGGTGGAAAAGAATTTGGAGATTCCTCAAAGAGCTAAAATTAGAATTACCATTCAATCCAGCAATGGCATTATTAGGCATCTACCCAAAATAGCACAAGACATTCTATGATAAAGACATCTGCACCCGAATGTTTTTGGCAGCACAATTCACTATTGCTAGGTCATGGAAACAGCCCAAGTGCCCATCAATTTATGAGTGGATTGTTAAAATCTGGTATATGTTCACAATGGAATATTACTCAATTTTAAGAAATGACAGTGAGTTAGCACCTCTTGTATTATCCTGGATTAAGGTTGAGCCCATTATTCAAAGTGAGGTGACACAAGACTCGAAGAATGGGCCCCACTTGTACTCACCATCAAATTGGTATTGACTGATTAACACTATGGTGCTCAAAGGGTGGGAGCGAACACTAGGGAATTGGGGGATGGGGTAAATCCACGCTTGAGCGACGTGGGGGGGGCACTGTGGAGGGATGGGATATGCTTGAAAAGTACTTGGGGAGTGGAATTAGGGGTCTTAATAGGAGAAAGGAATTTCTCAAAAACTGATTCATGTGATTAACTGTACACCTCAGTAAATTCACTGAAAATCATTTAATTGTATGCTTAAAATGAAGTGTTGGTTGTACGTAGATACAGTTGGAGCACTATGTATGTACTCTCTGGACTACTTTGACAGAGTAGATTTTTGAATGTAACAAGATAAGTGAACTTGAGTGGTAATATATGTTGGGAAATCAGCTCACTACAAATTGTGACTGTAAACATCGTACTGTAAATGTTTTGTAGTTTTCCCCCAATAAAATTTTCAGAAGAAAAAACAAAAGATGAAAGTGGAGAGGAGGAACATGGTGGAGTAAAGGAGAAGAGGAAAAATGGAGTAAAGGTGACCTTCTGGCTCCCTGCTCCCAGAGAACAGGTGAAGAACTCCATCTGCTATGCATGAGTGGATCACTCCCCTGGAAGAACAGTGTTGTGAAACTGCAGAGAGACAGCATGGGACACACAACACAGGGGAAAAAAGGGTTTGGGAGACAGGATCACAAAGTCGGGAGAGTGTGAGATTAACAATAGAGAATATAGAGTAGGATGGCGGCACCCACCTGGCCAGTGAGTGAAGTGTGATCTGACCCACAGGAGAATGTCCTGCTTCCCCACTGGTCTCCACATCCACTCAGACAGGGACCTGCCTGAAATCGGTGTAAAATCATAGCAGGAGTCATTGGGCTCTGTGGAGAGGAGATAATAGTGGGAAGCATCTTGAATTCCCCGGAGCTCTGTGCTAGGACTGCACTGGGTGGGAGAATGACCTGTCTGAGCTACTGCTCGGGGGATTTAGGAGACAAGCACCTGACCTCTGGCAGTCAGCGGGACCAGAACAATGGAGGTGAACACTGAAAAAGGGACTCTATCGTGGAAACTTCTGCAGGCGATTAGGCTGGCTCAGAGCAGGTTAGAAAGAGCAAGATCTCCTGCTGGACAGGCATGAGATTGTGGGAGTGTGACACAAAAGAGACAACAGTGCATCCTAGTGACTAAGCTCCCCAATACTGGATCTGCCAACTCTTAAACAGCCGCCCCCAGTGATAGTGCTCTGCGGATAGGTGGACACTATTTTTGAGGTCTACAACCCAGACGCTGTGGCATGCTAATGTGTTGGATAGCATCCTTCCCACACACCAGGGACTCTCAGAACAAGCTCTGCCCTTCCACAACTTATTGTCACCTAGCTGGGCCTGTTTTGATGGGTGAATTTTTAATACTTCTCCAATCATGGGAGGCTAATATCTGCAGGATTTACAGGTGCTGTGGTGCTGGGTGAACTGGGGCACCACTCATTCCCCTAGTGCAGAAACTTTTGCACAGAAAGCAGTAGTCTCCACACCTGGAGGTAAGGAGAGTCAAGAAAAGCCACTTTTTCCGTGCAACTGGAGTGAATTTTCTGGGTCTTAGCACAGATTAATAGTTCACAGCCCAGTGACTCTGCTCATCAGACTGGCTTAGGCCATCCAGTAGGATCATAACTCTGAGACCTGTTCTTCATATCTGGTCAGCTGCCAACAGTAGGTTTTGCTGTCAGGGAAGAAAAATCCTGGCCAGAGGCCACAGAAAGTACACCAAGTAACCCCTTCCATCAGAAGCAGCCTCCCAAGTGTGCTAGAAGAACCCTGAACAACATATTAGCAGCTCCCCCTAGCAGCAAATCAAGCAAACGTAGAAGCACACACATCCAGGCTGGTAGGCAGCAGCTGCAATCTGCCATGCTCCTAAACACCACCTACTGGCTCAGAGACGAAACAGGGTGTGTCATTATCCAAATTAAAACCGAAAGTTAAGAAGCAACAGCTGATCCAGATGGGAAGGAATCAGCAAAAGAACTCTGGAAGTATGAAGAATCAAACGGAAAGCACACTCCCAAAGGGGAACACCAGCTCTCTAGCAATAGACATCAACCAAATTCAGAACATTAAAATGACAGAAGAGTCTTGAGCATCGATCATAAGAAAACTCAATGATATGCAAGACAAAATGGATAACCAATACAAAAAAAACCAGACACACAAAAAAGATCCAGGACTTGCAAGAAAAATTCAATAAAAAATTTGAAATATTAAAGAAAAATAAAACCAAACTCCTGAAAATGAAGTATTTGTTCAAGGAACCACAAAACACAGTGGAAAGCCTCGAGAACAGGGTATATCAAACAGAAGAAAGAATCTCATGGATTGAGGATTAAACCTTCCAAATAAATAAGTCAGTCACAGAGATAGAGCAGAGAAATAAGAGAAAAGAGCAAAGCCTACAAGAAATGTGGGATTATATGAAGAAGCCTAATGTGAGAATTGTAGGCATGCCTGGGGTGAAGATGAAAATACACAAGGGTTAGATAAGCTATTTGAGGATATACTAAAGGAAAATTTCCCAGGCCTTGCTGAAAATCTTGGAATCCAGAGACAAGAAACTTAAAGGACTCCTGGGAGATTCATCACAAACAGGAGGACACCACGACACACAGTCATAACACTAACCAAAATAACCACCAAAGAAGCCCTCCTATGAGTTGTAAGGTGAAAGAAGCAAGTAACTGACAAAGGAAAACCCATCAGAATAACAGCAGACTTCTCAACTGAAACTTTACAAATGGGGCCCCATTCTCATTCTTCTCAAAGAGCATAATGCCTAGCCTAGAATCCTGTACCCTGAAAAAGTAAGTTTTGTATACGAAGGCCACAAAGCATGTCTCAAAACATTTAAAAAAATATAAATTATACCATGCATCTTCTCAGATTCTAACAGCAAGTGTTACAGTGGGTGGTCTTGAGGACAAACCAAGTGGCACATGGAGAGTCAGAGAATCAAAGTCTATTCACCGGCAGGCTCAGAGGGGCCTTGCCACCAAATTCTGAGCACTATGTACCCGATTTTTCCCACTTTATCAAGTTGGGGTGGTCCGAGGGGTTGGGTATCAGGTAGAGGCTAGCTGATGTGTCAGGTAATAGGTTAACATTATGTTGATGCACCAGGCAACAGATCTAGTGTTATGCTGATGCCAAGCAATAGACCAGCTGATGGCCAGGAAATAGGCTAGTATTATGCTGATATGGGTCTTCCATGAGTGGTGGGGGTCTCTGGTGCCTGATGCACCAAGTAACAGATGGGGGTTTCCCTTATCATTCCCCCCTTTGGTGCCCTTATGTGTATACTATAGGGCATCATTTTCCAGTGGGTGATAGCCTTGTAAGGCCATTATGTGAGCTGTTGCTCTTTAGGTTACAGTTGTCTACATATTTTATAATCATGTTCAATATGCAGGGTCCTGTTGGTGCCAGTCCAGTATTTCTTTCCCCACTGGCACACCTGAGCCTGACTATAACATGTCTTTGGCATGTAGGTTCGGACTGTGAAACTTCCCATGGTCCAGAGGCCTCCAGTAATCCTGTTAGTGGAGGGAATCTAAGTCTTTGCATAACAAACCTCAGGGCAGGGTTTCTCTGCCACAGTTGTTAGAGCGAGTGCCCCAGCCAGGAGGAGGGTAGGGACTGAGGCAGGAGTAGACATCCTATAATGAGCCAAAATACCACAGTTTGAGACGCCCTCTGCAGTCCAGTCCAATCTCCCGGAGCTACCGAGAAGAGTCCAATCCCCAGTAAAGTCACTACAACCCCAATGAGGGCCAGGGCCAGCAGTCCCATTTACTCCTGTTCAGTCCTGGGTGTGGCTGTCCTCATTGGGAGATGGTTAAGCTGGATATTTAGTGGGTTCTGCTAGTCCTGATATGCAGTCCACAGATCAGTTTTGTTGTCTGGTTCAGCCTTTTTCAGCCGGGAGTGATGGATCCACGGAGTGATATTTGGAACTTTAACAGCAGTGGGAATAACAAGTATCACAGTACAGGGACCCTTCTAGGTGAGCTCTAAGGGTGTTTTTTCCTAGTCCTTTACCCAGACTAGATCCCCTGGCTGTGGGGGTGGACAGGGAGACCCAGGGTGATAGAGGTTTTTTCTAGGATAGTGTGGTGGATATAGCGCATAGTTTTGGCTAAGGCTTGGAGGTGTGTGTTTGTATTCAATTTCCCTAGTTGTCTAATGTCTCCTCTTAATTGCTTGATGAGTGGGGGAGGTCTACTGAACAGGATTTCAAAGGGCAAATATCCATTGGGCCCTGGTGTGCACCTGACTCTGAACAGGGGTAGGCTTAGCATGTCTACCCTGGGTAATTTTGTTTACTGACATAGCTTCGCTAGAGTGGTCTTGATGGTCCAGTTCATGCGCTCTGCTTTTGTGGTCTGTAGGCTGTATGTAGTTTCCATTTGATTTCTAGTGCCTTGGTGAGGGTTAAAGTGTTGTCCCCTGAACATTCTCGGGTGGCTACATTTTGGCTGCTTGGTCTGCCTGGTGATTGCCGGTGGCAATTGGATCTGTGCCCTTTTGGTGCCCTTGACAGTGGATGACCGCAATTTCTTTTGGCTCCCAAACTGCCTCTAGCAGTTGGAGGATTTCATTCCTATTTTTGTCTCCTTTCCACCTGCAGTCAGCAGTCCCCTCTCCTTGTATATTGCCCTGTGGATATGTACTGTGGCAAAGGCATACTTAGAGTCTGTGTATATGTTTTCCTCCTTACCCTGGGCATGCCTAAGGTCTTGGATGAGGGCCCACAGCTCTTCCCTTTGTGCTGACTACCCTTGGGGCAAGGGAGCTGACATGATGACCTTATCAACTGTGGTGATTGCGAAGCCCACCAGTCATTTCCCATTCTGGATAAAACTACTGCCATCTGTGTAGAGTTCTAAGTCCAGTGCCAGTAGAGGACTGTCTTTCAGATCTGGCCAGCTGGCATAGACCTTCTCTACCGACTCGGTGCAATCATGGTCCGGGGGCCCTGGCTTGGTGGTTAGGGGGCTGGCGGGATTCATAGTCTGCACAGTCTCCAGGGTGACCTGCAGATTTTCACATAGCAGTCTCTGGTATTGTGCTAACTGGTTGCTTGAGAGTCAATGGTGCCTTGAAGTGTTCATTAGAGATTACTGAATGAGGTAATCGCACAGGCAGGTTTTATTCCCATTTTGAGTTTGTCTGCTTCCTTGACTAGCAGGACAGTGGCTGCCAGTGCACGGAGGCAAGGTGGCCATCCTGCCACTACCGAGTCCAATTGTTTTGACAAGCAAGCCACTGGTCTCTGCCACAGGCCCACAGTTTGAGTCAAAACCCCCAGAGCCACTTGTTTCTTCTCCTGTACAAACAGGTTGAAGTCTTTGGTGAGGTCCAGTAGCCCTAGTGTGGGTGCTGTTTTAGTAAGTCTTTTATTTCTTGGAAAGCCCTTTCCTGACTCTTGGTCCAATCCAAGTCTTTGTTTTCAGGCCTGCCTAGGGCCTCGTACAGAGGCTGGGCCTTTAGGGAGAAACTTCAGATCTGGATGTGGCAGAATCTGGCCGCTCCAAGGAATTCTCTGAGTCATCTCCAATGGTCAGCTGGGAATTGTACAGATGGTGTACTCAGGCTCGTGTCCTGGTGTCCAGCACCCCTGAGTGACATGGAAACTGAGGTACTTCACCTGGTGCCTGCAGATCTGTGCCTTTTTCCAGGAGACTTTGTATCCTTTGTCAGTGAGCAATTGAAGCAGGCACCAGGTTCCCCGGTGGCAGTCTTCTTTGGTTGGGCTTGCTAGAAGGGGGTCATCGATGTACTGTAGAAGTGTGCAGCAGGTTTCTTCTCACGGAAAGTAGATGAGGTCAGTAGCTGGAGCCTCCCCGAATGGAGCTAGTGAATTTTTAAATCCCTGTTGTAGCCACGTCCAGATCAGTTGGGTTCTCCTTCTAGTCTGAGGATCCTCTCACTTGAAGGCATACAGGGGCTGGCTCTTTGGAGCCAGCTGCAGGCAAAAGAAAGCATCCTTCAAGTCCAGGCAGGAGAACCAGGCAGCATCAGGAGGAATGAGGCCCAGGAGGGTGTATGGATTCAGTACCACTGGGTGGAGCATCACGGTGGCCTCATTAATCAGTCACAGTTCTTGGAAGGGCCAGTATCCACCTCCGTTCATCTATTTGACTGTCAGGAGGGTGACTGCCATTATGAGAGTCTCTGTGGTGCATCAACATAATACTAACCTATTACGTGATACATCAACTAAACTATACCTGATAAACCACCCCTCGGACCACCCCAACCTGATAAAAGTGGAAAAAATTGGGCAGACAGTGCTCAAAATTTGGTGGTGAGGCTCCTCTGAGCCTGCCAGCAAAAAAGCTTTGATTCTCTGACTCTCCATGTGCTGCTTGTTTTGTCCTCAGGGCCACCCGCTGTAACAATTGCTGTAACAAGATCACAGTGGAATAAAATTAGAAATCAACTCCCACAGAAACTGTCATCTCTACACAAAGTCATGGAAACTAAACAACCTTCTGCTGAATGACTATTTCATTAAGAAGGAAATCAAGATGGAAATCAAAAGATTTTTTAAACTAAATGACAAAGGAGACAAAAGTTATCAAAATCAGTGGGACACAGCTAAAGCAGTCATTAGAGGAATATTTATTTCCATAAAGTCCTACATCCAAAAGACAGAAAGATCACAAACAATCTAATTAATCATCTCAAAGAACTGGAAAAGATGAGCAAATCTGCCTGGAGTTAGCGACTCTCCCAGCAAAACAGTCCCAGGCAGGATTGTTGCAACAGATTTGGAAATAATAGAGACAAAGAAATAACAGAGACAGAGACAAAGTGCTGTTTAAAGTGATGGGGGAGTGAAGGGTCCTCCAGCATTCCCATGGGCTGTGAGGCCCTGAGTGAAATCCCACATCAGTATTTATTGTTAGAGCAAGCAGTTGTCTTGGATAAAGAATTGTGTCTACAGTTCATTCATTGAGGTTTCAAGGCTCCCCAAAAGTTTCAAGGGACCCTTACCTAATTCAGTCTAAAAGAATAGACAGTTATAAAATTTTTGTAAGATAAGCATATTAAGCCCTAAGGTAGAAACTGACCTAGCTGAGCAAACAAATTAAAGATAAAAATGTATAAAGTAGGAACACTGAGTCTGTATACGAATCTAAACTATTTCTCTAAGTACAGAGACATGTCGTCAGGCGTGAAGCAGGAATAGCGTTGGAGTTTAAGATAGTTCCAGCTGCATGTTGTCTCCTGGGAAGGCATGTTAATCAGCTTCTTAGCCCTGGGCCCAAACCGAGCTCTGTCTTACAGATAAGCTCTAGGCAATGGTTTGCAGCATCAAAGAAAGGTTGCTGTGCAGACGTGTCCTGACAATGCCTTCTTTTGTTGCTATGCAGCTTCAAGTCTGTGAATCAACATGCCCACATATTCCTTCAAGGAAAAGCCCTGCAAAACTCCTGAAACCTTTCATGTCTCTTAGCTCTGTTTCCCAACACAAATTGACCCCAAACCCAGCAGAAGAAATGAAATAACAAAGATCAGAGCAGAACTAAATGAAATTGATAACAAAAACCTATACAGAAAATTAATAAAACTAAAAGTTGATTGTTCGAAAAAATAAATAAAATTGACACTCCTTTAGCTAGATTAATGAGAAGCAGAAAAGAAAGAACCCTAATAAGCTCAGTCAGGAACGAAAAAGGAGAAAGAGCAACTGATGCCATGGAAATACAAAATATCATTTATGAATACTATAAAAACATCAATGCACATGAACTAGAAAATGTGGAGGAAATGGATAAATTCTTAGAAACAGACAGTCTCCCTAGTCTCAATCAGGAAGAAATAGAATTCCTGAACAGACCAATATCAAGTACCAAAATTGAAACAGAAATAAAATACATTCCTAAAAAGAAAAGTCCCAGACCAGATGGTTTCACACCCAAATTTTACCAGACTTACAAATAAGAACTGGTGCCTATCCTGCAGAAATTATTCCACAGCATAGAGAAAGAAGGAATCTTCCCAACACATTTTATAAAGCCAACATCACTGTGATACCAAACCAGGAAAGGAACAACAAGAGAAGAAAACTACAGACCAATATCCCTTATGAATATACATGCGAAAATGCTCAAAAAAATCCTAGCAAAATGAATTCAGGTGCTTATCAAAAACATAATCCATCATGACGAAGTGATTTTCAACCCAGAGATGCCAGGATGGTTCAACATACAACATACAAATCTATAAATGTAATTCAGCACATAAATAGAATCAAAAACAAAGACCATATGATCCTCTCAATAGATGCAGAAAAAGCATTTGACAAAATTCAACACCTTTTTATGATAAGAATGCTTAACAAATTAGGCAAAGATGGGACTTAATTAAAAATGATACAAGCCATATATGACAAACCCACAACCAGCATCATTCTGAATGGGAGAAAATAGAAATCATTCCCACTTAGAACTGGAACCATACAAGGTTGCCATATACCACTGCTTCTATTTGACATAGTGCTGGAAGTTCTAGCCAGACCAATCAGACAGGAGAAGTAAATCAAGGGCATCCAAATGGGGGCAGAAGAGGTCAAACTCTCTCTCTTTGCTTATGATATGATCTTATACCTAGAAAACACTAAATATTCTGCCATGAGACTGCTGGAATTGATAAACAAATTCAGCAAAGTCTCAGGTTAAAAAATCAAAGTAGAGACACCAGTAGCATTCCTATATGCCAACAACAGTCAAACGGAGACCCAAATCAAAGACTCAATACCCTTCATAATAGCAACAAAGAAATTAAAATACCTATGAATATATTTAAAGAGGTAAAAGACCTCTACAGGTAGAATTTCACAACACTGAAGAAGTAAAGAGCAGAGGACGTAAATAAGTGGAAAACCATACCATGCTCATGGGTTCGCAGAATCAACATTGTTAAAATGTCTATACTACCCAAAGTGATAGACAGATTCAATGCAATCCCTATTAAAATCCCAGCATCATTTTTCACAGATATAGAAAAAATAATAGACCTACCTTTTGATCCAGAAATGCTGCTACTGGGTATCTACTCAAAGGAAAATAAATCAGAATGTCAAAAAAACTAAAAATACTTGCACTTGTGTGTTTATTGCAACACTATTCAAATTGTAAAAATATGAAACCAACCTATGTTTCTGTCAACAGATGATTGGATAAAGAAAATGTCGTATATACAAGGAGAATTACAAAACACTAAAAAATGAAATTGTAGAAGATATAAAAAGATGGAAAAATCTGCCTTGTTCATGGATTGGTAGAATCAATATTGTTAAAATGCCTATATTACCTAAAGTGATCTACAGAATAAATACAATCCCCATCAAAGTACCATCTTCATTCTTTACAGAACTAGAAAAAATAATTCTTCACTTTGTATGGAACCAGAAAAGACCTCGTATAGCAAAAGCAATCTTAAGCAAAAAGAACAAACTGGGAGGTATCAGTCTTCCAGACTTCAAGTTGTACTATAAAGCAATAATAATCAAATCAGTTTAGTATTGGCCCAAGAACAGAACCATTGATCTTTGGAACAGGACTGAGAATCCAGAGATGAAACCATCTGCATATGGTAACCTAATCTTTGATAAACCAAACAAAAATATACATTGTGGAAAAGAATCTCTTTTCAATAAATGGTGCTGTAAAAACTGGATAGCTACATTCAGAAAAATGAAACTGGATCCCTACCTCTCACCTCTCACAAAAATACACTCAAGATGGTTAACAAACCTAAACCTAAGGCAGACCCTTAAGAATGCTAGAAGAGGAGGTTGAGAAGACCCTTTCAGACATCGGCCTAGGCAAAGAATTCTTGAAGAAGACCCCCAAAGCAATCAGTGCAGCTACAAAAATAAACAAATGGGATCTGATCAAATTAAAAAGCTTCTGCACAGCCAAAGAAACTATCACTAGAGCAAATAGACAACCTACAGAATGGGAGAAAATATTTTCTCTCTACACCTCTGACAAAGGTCTGATAACAAGAATCTACCTAGAACTCAAAAGAATTAACAAGAAAAAATCAAACAACTCCATTTATAAATGGGCAAAGGAGATGAACTGAAACTTCTCCAAAGAAGACAGAATAATGGCCAGCAAACATATAAAAAAAGGTTCATCATCTCTAATCATTAGAGAAATTCAAATCAAAACCACAATGAGATACCACCTAACCACAGCGAGATTGGCCTCTATCAAAAAACCCCAAAACAACAAATGCTGGTGAGGATGCAGAGAGACAGGAACACTCTTACACTGCTGGTGGAACTGCAAATTGGTGCAACCTTTGTGGAAAAGAATTTGGAGATGCCTCAAAGAGCTAAAAATAGAATTACCATTCGATTCTGCAATAGCATTATTAGGCATCTACCCAAAAGAGTATAACACATTCTGTGATAAAGACATCTGCACCTGAATGTTTATGGCAGCGCAATTCACCATTGCTAGGTCACAGAAACAACCCAAGTGCCCGTCAATTCATGAGTGGATTGTTAAAATTTGGTGTATGTTCACAATATAATATTACTCAATTTTAAGAAATGACAGTGAGCTAGCACCACTTGTATTATCCTTGATTAAGCGTGAGCCCGTTATTCAATGTGAGGTGACACAAGACCCGAAGATTGGGCCCCACTTGTACTTGCCATCAAATTGGTATTGACTGATTAACACTATGGTGCCCAAATGGTGGGAGTGTTCACTAGGGATTTGGGGGGTGGGGGGTAATCCCACGTCTGAGCGATGTGGTGGGCACTGTGGAGGGGTGGGACATGCTTGAAAAGTAGTTGGGGAGCGGAATTAAGGGTCTCAATAGGGGAAAGGAATTCCTCAAAAACTGATTTATGTGATTAACTCTACACCTTGGTAAATTCACTGAAAATCATTTAATTGTACACTTAAGTTGGAGTAAAGGCATGATATGTAAAGTAGACGTCAATAAAGAAAAAAAAAGGTCCGAAAATATGTAAAAAAAATAAAAATAAATAAATAAGGCTAAATATTTGTCATTTATTTTTGTGATGTCTTACTGTTTTCAAAGTATTGCCAAACACATAATCTAATTTGCTCATCCTTGATGCAGGGAAGGCAGCTTATTATAGCCTCATTTCACAGATGAGAAAACAGAAGCTCAAAATGATTTAATGATTCAGCCCTGCTGGCATGGCTAGTAAAGCCTCTAAACTGGGACTTTTCCCTGGGTTCCTGAGTGCCACCCCTGAGACCTTCCCTCAAAAATAAACTAAGGGAAGCTTCATTCATGAGTCCTTTGTTCAAAAGTTCCTACTGCACATCTAGACCTGATTCTGCAAGGGGTCACTCTCCTTGTCTTGCCCATTTTAAATGCCCAGAGCTTAGTCTAGATACTAGAATCATCTAGGCAGGGCACACTCCATCCAGGCACCAACGCCACGGAGAGCAACACCTACCATGGACTCTTTAGCTTGGAGATGAACATGACTGGAGAATTTGCTAAGAATGACAGAACGCACAATCTGGCTCAAAAACTATGTGCGATGTTCTCTCTACACCTATCTATGACAATCTTTGAAGGACACATAACAGGTTCTGGTATGCTTCCATGTCTTCTCCTAAAGAAATGGGGAGCACTCTTTGTGGGAATGGCTGAACGAACAGTTTCTGGGTAGCTCCTGTCTAAAGACTTTGTTGGGTCCTCTGTGATCTGGGCTAGTGTCCACCTCCCGCTTCTGGATCCTGACTCATGCTCACAGGCAGTGCTTTACCAGGCCTCATTCACCAGAAACAGCAGCACATCGGGTTTTTCATTTATAAGACACAGAGTAAGAACTTGTTGCCTCAAATAGGTTTTAGTAGATATACAGCAGAAACTGAAAGACAAAAACAGAAAAAAACCCAGCACTCTGACAAGACCTCATGCAAAGCAAGAAAAGCCAGGCCACCAGGTGTCAGGGAAACTGTTGTCCTCAGGAGGGAGTGGTCTGCTGGGGGAGAAAGGGCCCTCTCCTGTGTCACCATACAACACAAAGAAAGAACAACCCAGTCCTGCCTGGACCCCTCACAGTGGGCAGTCTGGGAGCCTCAGGGAGTCCTTGCCCACTGCAGTGGCAAGGCCACTCCTTCATGGATACCAGGCAGAGGCCAACGTAAGGACTTTCTTATGAGACACAGTGTTTCCTGGGACTGACTCTTAGCTGCTTCAGTGGAGACCACGTGACACAAATGTGTGTATGCTGGTTTCCACCTACACCCCAGGGGTGGTTAGTGAACTTCATCTGAAGTACCCTAACTGGAATGCAAGTGCAGGGATGGAAAGCTAATCAAAGGCCTCTCTAGAGGAAGCCACTAAAGCATCTGAGCTACCCTTATCTTTTGATTCACTACAGAGGCTTAGTTAATTGCACCACACCACGGGCATTAGACATTACTTTTCATTGGTAAAATGAATTTTCAAGAAATGTGGATTGTGCAAATATCATACAGCCCCTACTATGTTACAGAGCCTAGGATGAACAGAGCATAAGGAATCAGGGACCAAACTGCCTACAACTTTGGAGTGGTACCTGAAAATGATTGTTGGAGTATTCTTTAACCTGTGTAGTCAGAGAGTTAGTTGAATCTTGTGGCTAAAATACTCTCCCATCTGTTCTGAATAAATATTTACACAAGGTGCCACCAAAGCACCTAGGAGGACAGACACCTGGGATTTCATCAAATTTATCAAGGCAGGATGACTGTCTTGTTGCCAGTGGGTGTTGACACTTGCTTCCACAGTACCACAGTCTACCTCTTAGCAAGTCTGTGAGAGGGGAGACTTAGAGGGCTCACTCATTTTTAATTAGTAGAAGTTGTCAACAATCTATCAAAAAGAACTTGCCAGATACACCTGTTGTCTCAGCTACTCAGGAGGCTAGATGGGAGGATCCCTTGAGATGAGGAGTTTGAGACTAGCCTGGGCAACATATCCAGAGTCCATCTTTAAAAAATTTTTTTTTAATTAAAAAATAAATTTTAAAAAAGAACTTAATCATGAATGATCAAGTCAACTTGACTCAGGATTTTTTGCTCTGATAACTTTACTATCCTCAGAAACAATTAGGGAAATTCTGAGCAGAAACTAAGTGACTCACTGTACGTACTGAGTACTGCCATGTGACTTCATTTGTGCCTAGAACCAGAAAGGGGCCTGGGGAAATTTCGGGTTACCTTTTATTCCTTACATTATCTTACTTACATTCACAGTGTCATGCTCAGTAATGTTACATTTCATGGTACCAGGACTTCTGAACTCAGTTAAATACCACAATTCAGTGCAAAAATCAACCTTAAAGCACTTTAATCTTCATTCTACTCCTGATTATAAAAATGACACACACAATATAAAAGTCTTACATTATAGAAAACTGAAAAATTAAAAACACCCACAGAATCCCACTGTCAGAGGGAATCCCATCCCTCCTACTCTCTTTGATAAGTATTATTCCAGATTTTTAAAGCATATAGTAGTAAATAAACAGGATAAAGTGGGATCCTACTTGTACATATGTGTGCTATTCTGTTCTTGTGCAAGTTTTCAAACAGTTCTGACAAATAACTCAACTGATCAGCTTCTCCGAAGAGCTTTATGCATTTTATTTTCAGAGAAGATTGAACTAAACTGTGGGTAGAAAAACCTATAAGATTTTATCATTCATATTAAATATTGTCTCAAGTATTAAAGGTAAATTAAATTTCTTAAAACACAGAAAAGGAAGAATAATGAATTTGATACAGATGAGAAAACAGTTCATAAAATTATCCCACATTCATATCAAAACAAAAACTTCTAATTCCAATTCCAGAAAGTACCATAAAATGGCTTTAAAATTGGAATTTGGGAAACAACCACCTCTTTATCATAAAATATAGCTGTAAAGGCAAGGCTACAATTCTCCTCTTTTAACAAATAAGGGTAGAAGGGACAGGGCAGAGTGAGGGACATAGAGTAGAGTTCAGTTTTTGTAACTGGTAAACGGCAATTTTGATTCAACCTCCCACAGCTGCATTTCTAATGCTTTCAAGACATCTTGCATCTGTTGAATTAAAATAAACACATGAATATGATTAAAAATTATACATGGTTAAACATGAAAATATACATTGTGAATGCAATTTTGAACATTTCATCCATTACACATATTTATTCGGTGTCTAATATAACTATTGAGCGGCATAAATTAAATTTTATTAAACAAGACATAATTCTATTGACAGTAGTTCTCAACCTATAATCCATGGCTCCTTTATACACTTATCACCGTCTTGCCTACTTGGCCATGGAAAGATGCTAATATTCAATAACAAAGTTGTTTGTACCACAAGAACCCAATCAAATCAAATATTGATTTGAGCCAAAGATATATTTATAATTTAACAGTTTTAGAACACATACTGTTTTGATTTTGGCATGAAATGTCTTATTGTTTTGTTGATAAAGCTTTAGCTTAATGTATAGTCTGGTTGACAAAAATATCAACTTTACTAACAACTGAAATAAAATAAGCACTTTCTTACTGTGCAAGTGCTAAGATCAAGACAGATGACATTATGAGAATTATTGTTTGTGGAGGAGCCCTTGTTCACTGGCAAGAAGTGGTTTGTACAAAGACATAAAAGGTACAAAATAAAATTACCTGTTTTATAGACTTTTGTATTTCAACTCTGCTTTCAAGATGAAAAAGCTCTTTATCTTCTGACACAATTTGCTTTTCAGAGGACCCTGAAACATAACTAAAGTACAATACAAAGTAAAAATATGAACTGAGCATGGTATCCCAGCTATGTGGGAGGCTAAGGCAGGAAGAGTGTTGGAGCCTGGGAGTTCGAGGCCAGCCTGGACAACATAGTGAGACCCTCGTCTCAAATAAAAACAAAGTTAAAATATGAAAAATGAACAAATACCAAATTTATGTCAGTTAATACTACTAAAACTCTATGTATATTACACTGTATGTTAGTAACAAGTAAACAAGTAAAACCCTTATTCTTGTGAATAGCAACCTACCTAAGAAGCTGGACTATATGAAATCACGTCTTTCTCCTTAACAGCTTTGACCAGATATTTCTACATATTAATCTTTAAGCATTTCATTATTGGAGTAAACTTGCTCTTTAGTAAGCTGGGTGGCAAAATATTTCACTCATAGTTCAAAATTCTAAGGGCAAGTTTAAAGATCCTGCAAAAGTCATTGCTTTCTTGCTTTATATAACTTTTTGGAAATGTGTGTTTTCAAATTTGACTTTTAATAGTAATTTGGACAGAGGAAAGACCATGTGAAGACACAGGGAGAAAACAACCATCTGCAAGCCAAGGTGAGAGGCCTCAGGAGAAACCAATCCTGCCTACACCTTGCTCTTAGATTTCCAGCCTCCAAAACTGTGAGACAATAAATTTCTGTTAAAATAGAAATAAATAATTTATGAAGTCAACTCTTGATTACCTAAATTTGGGCAACTTCAATAGTTATCCTCCAAGTTATGCTTTGCTTTATTCTTTAGAGTTTATGAGATGCTATAATTTAGAAAAGTACTCAATAGCACCCATCCCCAAATACTTCGTGGGAGTGGATATCCTTTTAGGAAAGGTTGTACAGACTACAGTTGGACAATTCTGCCTAAGGTTTAGGGCAATGAAGGACTGAGCTGTGCAGCCAATTCTAAGGGGTCATGAAAAGCATGAGTCACTGCAGCTACACCCTCCCTACTGGATTGTTGCTACCAGACAATACTGATTCCTGGCAGGCCATTACTGCTACCATAGATGAGTTAGAAAGATTGATATAATCTGGCCTACCCACAACCCTTACAATTCTCCTGTATGGTCAGTGCGTAAATTCAATGGCACCAGGTGCATGCCAGTAGATTATCTAGAATTAAATAAAGTCATACCTCTAGTTTTTGCAGCAGTCCCCAACACAGTCACATTACCAGAATGACTCAGGATCAAACTTGGCACCTATCATTGTATATTAGACCTGGCCAATGCCTTCTTTAGCATCAACATAGCCCCTGAAAGCCCAGATCACTTTGCTTTCATGTGGAAATGCAGGCAATGAGCCTTCACTGTCCTTCCCCAGAGATTCCTACACAGTCAAACCTATTGCTGTGGCATGATTACTGAAGACTTGGCCACATGTGTGCTGCCTGACAAGGTACACCTGTTTCATTACATTGATGACATCATGTTCACATCACTCTCTCCCCATGAACTTGAAGAGTGTGTACTAGACATTATCTCCTAATGGAATCTAAAGCATGGGCCATCAACCCCAGCAAAATCCAAGGGCCTGGCTTATCTGTCAATTTTGTGGGTGTTGTCTGGTTGGGTAAGACTACAGTTATTCCTCAGTTATTGATAAAATATATGCTTTCTCTCAGCTGACCACTGTGAAGCAATAACAGGAATTTGTTGGCCTTCTGGGCTGTTGACAAGCATTTATTCCTCACTTAGCACACCTCTTACAACCTCTATATAGATTAGAAAAGAAACACAGTGGAATTGAGGAGAAAATCACCAGTGAGTGTTTGAAAATGCAAAACAAGCTGTAAAATAGGTACAGGTCCTGGGCATTTATGATCCCTCTTGTCCTAGAGAATTGAATGTTCTTGTCACTCAGAAAGGATTATCTTGGGGTCTGTGGCAGAGGCATGGAAAATCCATTGCCCCACTGGGTTTTGGTCCCAGGTGTGGAGAGGAGCAGAACAGCATGGCCTCATAGAAAAACAACTAGCAGCCACTAACATGATCCTCCCAACCAGTGAGCCCATCGTAGGAGGTTTGGAGCTCAATGTAAAAACCACCTACCAAATTATCAGCTGGTTGAGGAACTTAACAACAGCCCCATGATCAAGAACAGCCCAGTTGTTTATGCTCATAAAGTGGACTGCTTTTTAGCAACAGTGGCATGTGCACAATACTTCACCTTTGAGCTTTGAGCAATAGCAAAGACTAAGGCCCATCACTTATATCTCAGACATTACTACTTCCCCAGAAGAACAGCTCCCTTCCAGTCCAGTCAGGCCCAGGCAGGGGTTTTTCTTTGCAGAGGATTGGTACACAAATATCTCCTGCAGAGGGAAACTGCCAGGGTGGAGAGCTGTATTGTCCCAGCCATTCACCTAAACCATCTGGTTAGGTGAAAGCACAGGGAGGAGCAGCCAGTGGGTTGAATTGATGGCCACCTGGATGGTCGTGCTGAATGAGCCTACACCTGTCACACTGTGTACAGATTATTGGGCTGTATATCAAGACATTCCCTATGGATTGAGCGGTGGCACACCCAGAATTGGGCAATAAATGCCCAGACTCTCTGGGGTCAGACCATGTAGGAGGATATCTCACAACGTACTCACCAAAAGGATGTTACTGTGTTCTGTGCACACAGCCACCAACTTTTGCAGATGCTAGGAAATGTTGAAGCCAATACACTGGCATGGGTGTCTTGGCTGGAAGATGACCTGGCTACCAATCTCACAGAGTGGCTGCACAAAAATTAGAGCATGCCAGACAAAAGGCTATATGGGAAAGCATGAAAGCCTGGAGTTTGCCACTATCCTATAAGGAGGTTCTTGATGTCTGCTCTGATTGTGTGTTGTGTACACAGAGGCACTCTCAACTCCTACCAAGAATAATGTCAAGCCATGTAAAGTGAGGACAAATGGCCTCACTCACTGATAGATAGACTATATAGGTCCTTTCCCACTATTGGAAAGCTGCCACTCTGCCCTAATGTGTGCAGATACAGCTATGGGGCTCCTCAAGCATTCCCTGGCAAAAAGACTACACAACAGACCACCGTCAGAGGACTGCACAAGCTCTGTAGTATGTATAGAACACCCACAGATATTGAGAGTGACAGAGGGATGCACTTGATGGGGACCATGTTCAGGAATGGGCCAGCAATCATCATGTCACCTGGCACTTTCACCTGCAAGTGGTCAGCACCACTAAATGACACAATGGCATCTTAAAGGACAAATTAAAGAAAAAAATCCTCACTTCGGAGTGGACATTTAGGCTGCCAGAGACCTTGTGTGCCCTCCATGAGCATCCAAGAGCTGACAGGCTTGATGCCCTAGCTGTGTTCCAATGGATATGGGCATCACCTCTATGGTTACAAATTCACTCTGTGGACTGCACACTCAAGCCTGTGTGGGGCACAGAAAATAACCTCTGCCTGCACCCCAAGGCCTACCTTAAAGAGCCAGTGCTTTTACCTGGCCCTGGAACATCCAGGCAGGGACTGACTGGTGTGGTTTATTTGCCCCTTGGGGAAAGAGATCAGCATAGATGTCAGCCAACCATAGTAGGGAACTGGCCACAGACGTGAGCCTACTATAGAGAAAAACCTATCAATTTGGGAACATATTTTCTGTCTCTCTGGCAAATAAAAATACCCCCAACACACCATAGCTTTTTAGGCAGACAACAGCCAACAGGACAGAAGGCATGGTATCCCCATCCAGGAAAGAATCCCAAGTTAGGTGCCATGCTAACTCAGGATAGAACTATTGCATGTCTTACTAGATGGAGAATTGCCCCTTCTTGTCTCTCATAGTAAGCTGTATTTTTCCCTATAGTTACTGCTTTTCCAACAGCTTCCTTCATTGGGCCAAGCATTGCCCTGCGGTTAAACTGCAGTGATTATTGAATCTGTTCTGAAGTTCCTGTGACTGCTTCCACCAGCCTGGCATGGAAAATACACCCCACCAATGTGACTCAATACACCAACTTATCTCATTGGAACACCACATATGATGTCTCTGGGTGGCCCACCTGGAATGACACTAAACAATACATTGTCCAGATGGTCCAGGAGTGAGCTAGAGTTAATATGGATGAGGCTTACCTGCTGTGCCCTACCCTGGGTTTCTCCATATGGGATGATACTAGTTGGCTAACACTGAACACATAGAATGGGACAGGCCACTGGGGGGGCCTGTATAGAAAAACTAAACGATACATTTGACAGTGTATACATCCTTCAAAACATCATTTTTACATGATAAATACATATAGTTTTATATGTCAATTTAAAATGAATACATTTTTAAAATATGGTAGGATGGCAGTATTCCAAATACTGAGTCTGTGTCTTTGTCATAAGCTTAGCTAAACTGCATAAAAAATGTATATTTTGTGATATTTTTGTCATTCTATTTGTCAGTCATAAGCATAGGAACTCTGATATTTACCAATATGTGTAGGACCCAGCACAGAACATGGCAGTGACCAATGTACATTAGGGCTTTTGTGTTAACCTCAGGGTACCTGGATTTCCTGGTGCTGATGGTGATGGTATGGAAGACACTAAAGTGGCAGGTGGTGCTAGCAGTTCCATGTCTGGTCACTCTGTGAAAGTTTGCATCCAAAAATCACTGAAAGAATGTTTCAATCCAAAACCTGCCATGATCTTTGATATTTTTCTAGACAGAATGAACAAGGAGTTGGCTACAGTTAAGTGACTAAGAAGGAAAACAGTGGACTGTTAACTGCTCCCATTAATATAAAGAAAGATAATAATATGCATGAGACATT
>CAUYMX010052751.1:0-26432 GCA_963573855.1 Lepilemur septentrionalis | reverse complement strand
AGCCAAAGGTGTGTCAATTTTGTTTATTTTTTTGAAGAACCAACCTTTTGTTTTATTAATCTTCCGTATAGTTTCCCTGTTGCCAATTTCATTTAGTTCTGATTTGATCTTGTTAATTTCACTTCTTCTGCTGGGTTTGGGGTCAGTCTGTTCTTGTTTTTCCAGCTCTTTGAGTCAATTCATTAGGTTGTCTATTTGTGATCTTTCTGACTTTTGGATATAGGCATTTATGGAAATAAACTTTCCTCTCAGGACTGCTTTAGCTGTGTCCCACAGAATTTGATAACTTGTCTCTCCATTGTCATTAAGTTCAAAGACTTTTTTGATTTCCATCTTGATTTCCTCATTTATGAAGTGATCGTTCAGCAGAAGGTTGTTTAATTTCCACGTTTTTGTGTAGAAATGTGAGTTTCTATTAAGGTTGATTTCTACTTTTATTCCACTGTGTTCTGAGAGAATACATGGTATAATTTCTATTTTTTTAAATTTTTCGAGACTTGCTTTGTGTCCTAGAATATAGTCAATCTTAGAGAATGTCTCATGAGCTGATGAGAAGAATGTGTATTCAGTGGATTTTGGGTAGAATGTCCTGTAAATGTCAGTCAGGCCCATTTGTTCTAGAGTTTTGTTTAAGTCCATTATTTATTTATTAATTTTCTATTTGGAGGATCTGTCCTGTGCAGTCAGTGGGGTGTTGAAATCTCTGGCTATTATGGAGTTGCTCTTTATCAATTTGCTTAGATCAAGTAGAGTTTGCTTTATAAATCTGGGTGCACCTAAGTTGGGTGCATATATGTTTAAAATTATTATGTCTTCTTGTTGGACTGTACCCTTTACCATTATATAATGACTCGCTTTGTCTTTCATTACTTTTGTTGGTTTAAAAACTAGGTTATCTGAAATCAAAGCTGCCATGCCAGCCTTCTTTTGGTTTCTGTTTTCTTGAAATACTGATCTCCACCCCTTTGCCTTTAGTCTATATGCATCCTTGCAGGTTAGGTGAGTTTCCTGAAAATAGCAGATACTTGGCTTGTATTTTTTTATCCATTCAGCCAGCCTATGTCTCTTGAGTGGGAAGTTTAAGGCATTCACATTTATTGCAAGAACTGATAGGTGGAACAAATTTCTGATCATCCTGTTGGGTTGGACTTTGTTACTTTGTTTTCTCTCTTGAGCCATTGTGGTATCTGGCCTTTAACCTTTAGCTTTTGAGAGGTTTTACATTCGTGAGTGTTTGTTTTGCTGATCCGTGTGTAACACTGTTTTGAGTACTTCTTGGAGGACTGGTCTTGTCTTGGTGAATTCCCTCAGTCTTTGCTTATCTGAGAATGTCTTTATTTCTCCTTCATATACAAAACTTAGTTTTGTAGGGTACAAGATTCTAGGCTGGGCATTATTCTGTTTCAGAAGAGTGAGAATGGGGCCCCAGTCTCTCCTTGCTTGTAAGGTTTCAGTTGAGAAGTCTGGCATTACTCGGATCGGCTTTCCTTTGTATGTTACTTGCTTTTTTCGCCTTACAGCTCATAGAAGGGCCTCTTAAGTTGATATTTTGGTCAGTCTGATGACTATATGTCTTGGCGTCTTCCTGTTTGCGTTGAATCTCCCAGGGGTCCTTTGAGCTTCTTGTACTTGGATATCTAGATTTTTAGCAAGGCCTGGGAAATTTTCCTCAATTATTTCTTCACAGAGCTTATCCAGCTCCTGCGTGTTTTCTTCTTCCCCTTCGGGAATCCACAACAACCTCAAGTTAGGTTTCTTCATATAATCCCACATTTCTTGTAAGCTTTGCTCTTTTCTCTTATTTCTCTGCTCTATCTCTGTGACTATCTTATTTAATTGGAAGGTGTTATCTTCAATCTCTGATATTCTTTCTTCTGTTTGATCTACCCTGCTCTTGAGGCTTTCCACTGTGTTTTGTAGTTCCCTGAATAGATTCTTCATTTCAAGGAGTTCGGTTTGATTTTTCTTTAATATTTCAATTTCTTTAGTGAATTTTTCTTCCAAGTCCTGGATTTTTTTTGTGGTTTCTTTGTGTTCGTTATCCATTTTTTTCTTGCATATCATTGAGTTTTCTTACAATCCATGCTTGAAATTCTTCTTCTGTCATTTTACTGTTCTAAATTTAGTTAATGTCCATTGCTTGAGAGCTGCTGTTCCTCTTTGGGGGAGTGCTTTCTGGTTGATTCTTCATATTTCCAGAGTTCTTTCACTGAGCCCTTCCCATCTGGATCAACCGTTGTTTTTTCGTTTGGGAAGTAACAGGCTCTGTGTAACCTCTGTTCCTATAGGTGCTATAGGAGCAAGGCCGCCTGGATGTGTGCACTTCTTTGGTTGCTTGATCTGCCGCTGGGGGGAGCCACTATTGTGTTGTTCAGAGCTCTTCCACCACAGTTGGGAGGCTGTTCCTAATGGGAAGCATTACTTGGGGAGCCTGTTGTGGCTTCTTGCTGGGATTCGTGTTCCCTGACCACGGACCTCACTGTTGGCAGCTGACCGGGGGTGGAGATCCAGCCCCAGCGTTTTGGTCCTATTAGGTGACCTAAACCGGTCTGAAGAGCACAGTCACTGGGTTGTCAGCTATTGATCTGCACCAAGGCCCTGCGGCTTCACACTAGCCGCAGAGGGAAAGAGGCTTTTCTTGTCTCACCCTACCTTCGGGGTTGGAACCTACCACTTTTCCCCGGGAAAGATGCAGGCTAGGGGGAGGGGGTAGTTTCCCAGCGTGCCCGATGCCCCAGCGCCTGTGAGTCCCACTGGTGTTAGCCTCCTCACTACTAGGGAAGTGTTCAGAGCTCATCCATCAAGACAGGCCTGGTTAGTTGATCATAGATTGTGTAAGGGAGGAGCTTGTCGCGAGAGTCCCAGGGCTGGGGGAAGGGATCTGCCTGACACACCATATCACAACGAAGCGGCTGGGCTATGGACCCCAACAATGGTGACCGCCCGCCTGCAGAGCCCTAGCACTAAGGGTGACTATTCAGGAGATGGCAGGTGCCGGATTGGGGAGCTGGGTCATCAGGATGCCCCGTTGTCTCTTTTATGTCACACTCCCCCAGTCTCATGCCTGTCCAGCAGAAGCTCTCGCTCTTACGGACCCACCCTGGATGGGCCTGTTCTCCCGAAGCAGGTCAGATTAGAGTGCCCTACTTAGTGACCAGGATCCGCTGGCTACCAGAGGCAAGGTCTGGATCCGCTGGGTACCAGAGGCAAGTTACCTGTCTCCTAACTACCTCCCACAGTAGCTCAGATGGGATCCCTCCCTGCTTAGTTCCAGTCCTGGCACAGAGCTCTGGGGAGTTCAAGATGCTTCCTGCTAGCTATTGTCTCCTCTCCACAGAACTCCACGTCTCCTGCCACGATTTTGCACCGATTTTAGGCAGGTCCCTGTCTGAGTGAGTGTGGGGGTCAGTGGGGAAGCAGGAAGTTCTCCTGTGGATCTGATCTCACTTAACTCGCTGGCCCGGTGGGCCCAGCAGTCACGGGCTCTATGCTCTATTGTTTGTTTTGCACTCTCTAGAGATTGCAATCCTATCTCCAGTTCACCTTTTTTTCTTCCTGATTTGTGTGTCCCATGCTGATTCTCTGTGGATTCACAACGCTGTTCTTGTGGGGGAGTGATCCACTCATGTGTAGGAGACCGAGATCTATGCCTCTTTCTCAGGGAGCAGGAATCCAGGAGGTTACCTTTACTCCGTCATTTTTGCCCCCAAGATTGCATTCTTTCTGTTCTTGTTTATTGACATGTCACTGTGCCAGGCTTTGTGCTAGATGCTCGGCAAACATTTTTCTTAGTGGAATTAGCTAAATGATTGTCTCGATTCTCTATCTGGTTTAGCTTCTCTTAACACCAGCATTAAAGTAGTCTGTCAAAACCCCTTTTATATTTCTGAAGATTTTGTGTTTTAGGCCAGCCTAGGCTTTCTGGAAACATATCAGTTGGCTACCAGGATCTGTATAGCAAGTTCTACTGCCCAGGATAGGTTGGGCAGGTGGGGAGATAGAAACAATATGTTTCTTCAAAAAGTCACCGAAGAAACCCTGCTTTTGGACAGGTTTAAACCTTATCCAGATTTTCTGGTCAGTGGAAGATCATGACCTTCTCTTTTTCTCGTTTGCCTGCAGCCAGGGTTTTGGGGCGCTAGGTGTTGGAGCGGGGTGGGGTTGATGCAGAAGGAACACTCCCTATAAGCAAGGACTGTGTGTTGTTCACTGCTCTGTCCCCTGTGCCTAGTACATTGTAGCTTGGCACATAATAAGCACTCTGTAACTCTTACCTGAAGGAATGGAAATCTAGTCATACAATCCCTCAGTTATTAGTGGAGCAACTGAGGGAAAGAGAGGGGCAGCAGCTTGCCCATAGCTTCCTGGGGAGTGTGAGGCAGTGCTGTGGCCAGACTCCAGGTCTCCTGGTCCTGGTATAACCTTCCTGTCCTCCATACTCACGCTGCCTTCCTAAGACACCAGCCTGGCCTTGCTCCTTTCTAACCCAATTGCTCTTTCTCTACATTTCCTCATAGTCATTGCCAGCCTGCTTTGAACACTGTACTTGTTTTTTATTTGCTCTGTAGCAGCACAAACGTAGTAAAGTGACATACATTTATTATGTCACAGTTTCAGTGGAGGAGTTCAGGCACAACTTAACTGGGCCTCCTGTTCAGGGTGTCACAGTTATAATCAAAATGTTGGCTGGGCTTTACTCCTTTTCGAAGTTTATCTGAGCTTACATGATTGGTGGCAAAATTCAGTTCCTTGTGATTGTAGGACTGAGGTCACCTTTTTCTTGCTGGCTGTCAGCTGGGGGCTACTCTCAGTAGCTAGAGGCCTCATGCAATTTCTTGCCATGAGCCTTCTTATAACATGACAGCTGGATTTCTCAAGCCCAGCAGGAAGATCTCTCTCTTCATTTATGGCCCAGTTAATCTTTCAAAACTTTGAACTAATTAAGTCAGGCCCACCCAGAATACCTTTGTTTTAATTAACTCAAAATCGACTGATTTGGGGCCTTAATTACACCTGCAAAAACTGTTCACCTTTGCCTGATCACAGAAGTGACATCTCATCTTATTCACAGTCCTACTCATACTAAGGAATTATTCAGGGTATCTATACCAGGGGATGGGAATCTTGGGGGCCACCTTAGAATTCAGCCTACCACACACATATTTATATTGGCCTGGTCCCAGGGAAGTTGTGATCCGAAGGACAATAAATGAAGCACTTTTTATTACATTTATTGATAACCGTGCTGATCTTTTTTCATTTCTTTGAGCTCATCTCCTTTCTCTATGTGAGATATAAGCTGAGGCAAGTGAGCATGGGTAATCGATCATAAATGGCAAATGGCTTCAAAGACCATGGTTGACAGTAATGGCTCCCCTACGTGACCTATATTTTTTATTGTTTGGCACTTAAATATAATATGTTTTACCTCTCTGAAGTTTTCTTCCCCCCAGGATTCCCCTACTTCTACCTTTGATAATGAAATATATTTTTAATTTCTGAGGTGATTCAACTCTCATGCTTACATATTCAATGTTCTTTTTATGAAAATAAAATTTCTTTTTTTAGTAGCATATGTGCTCATATCTGGCTCTGTATAGAACCTGAGCATGTTTTGATTTAGTCTTTCTTGTTAAGAGGTCTTGTTATATTATGTACTGGTGTCTAAACTTTATCCCATGATTTTTGAAATGGAGAGTCCGTGTTTATGGTACTGTTTCCAATCTCTGAGTCTAGACTCAGGGTTCAACCATGTAGATGCAAATACAGAGGGGATCGTAACTTCTAACCTCTTTGTTCCTGCTCACAGCTGTCAGTCTAGCTTGAAGACAGGTTACAGAAGGACAAGGCCAAAACCAGATTTTGTGGTATGAAAATTTACCCTAGTATAGTAAATTTTCAGCCAGGAGCAGTGACAGACCTCAGCCAGGAGCAGTGACAGACTCCCCTCTCCAGCCATGCTGACTGCTGGCCTAGGACTGCTGATACTGGTAGCAGTGGCTGAATTTCTTATTGGCCTGCTTGGAAATGGAGTCCTTGTGGTGTGGAGTTTTAGAGAATGGGTCCAGAAATCCAAGGCGACCTCATACAACCTTATTGTCCTGGGCCTGGCTGGCTGCAAGTTTCTCCTGCAGTGGCTCATCATGTTGGACTTAAGCCTGTTTTCACTTTTCCAGAGCAGCCATTGGCTTCACTGTCTCAATGTCTTCTGGGTCCTGGTAAGCCAGGCCAGCCTGTGGTTTGCCACCTTCCTCAGTGTCTTCTATTGTAAGAAGATCACAACCTTTGAACACTCCGTCTACTTGTGGCTGAAGCAGAAGGCCTATAGCTTGAGTCTCTGGTGTTTTCTGGGGTACTTGATGATCGATTTGTTACTTATAGTCCAAATTGGCTTAAAGCCCTACAATTTTTCCCAAGGAAACGACAGCAATCTGTACCCCTTTTCAAGCTGGCACTGTTTCTATATATTTCAGTTTGGTGCAGGAAATTGGTTGCCTTTCATGGTGCTTCTTGTTTCCTCTGGGATGCTGATTGTCTCTTTGTACAGACACCACAGGAAGATGAAGTTCCACACAGCTGGTAGGAGGGATGCTCGGGCCAAGGCTCACATCACTGCCCTGAAGTCCTTAGGCTGCTTCATTATACTTCACCTGCTTTTTACCGTGGCTATCCCCTTCTCCATCACTTCTAGGTTTCCTCCTGCTGATCTCTCCGGTGTCTTCGTCTCTGAGATATTTATGGCTGCCTATCCATCTCTTCATTCTCTCATATTGATCATGAAGATTCCCAGGGTAAAGCAGGCTTGTCAGAGAACCCTATGGAAGACAGTGTGTAGTTGGAGATCCTGGGGCCCATTATGTGGGGTTAAAGGTGTGGTTAAGGAACTCTTTTGATAGCTCTCTATAAGGGAGCTGACTTTCACATCTTTTAAGGTTTTTTTCCTCTGATGCTGATTCAGTGAATGAGCAATAGGAAACAGAGAATGAAACCCACTACTATCTCTTTTGGCAATGCGGAGTATGTGTATTACAGAAATCCAGGGTAGGGCTTTACATTTGGTAAAAGAGGTATATTCTGTCTTATGTATAGCAAACAATTCATTAATTTTTTATATTACATATATAAATTGTTTTTCCTGTTATAACAAATAGAGATTAGGATCAATTCATATAGTGCTCAATAATTTTTATGGGATTTCACCTATCCATTAATGTTAGCCCATTATAGACATGCTTTTTTTTTAAAAAAAAATTATTAAATAATTTTCCCATTTCTCTGCTGTAGTAAGTCTAATTATCTAACTGAAAAACAAAACAAAACATCTTTATATTTCTGAAAGTTTCTTTGAGCCCTAGAATAAAAGTATTAACCTTTCAGAATAAAAGTCAGTGGGGCTGCCATGATCTGTCTTAAGCTCCAAAGCTCAGGACCTAGAGTGGCATAAAATGGGAGTGAGGGGCACTTGCTTCCGCTCTCAAAAGAACATTGCCCTTGAAAAGCCCATGTCTTCTTCTCCTGGGTTATTTAGCCATTTGGCTGTCTACTCTGGCCTCTCCACAGCCTACAGTCAGAGTCTTAGTGTGCCAGGTATTTGAGTTGGATGGAGATCATCTAAAATGGCAAATCCATGGCAGCAGGAACTGTGTCTGTTTTGTTTTCTTTTATGTCCCTGGTGACTAGAACACTACTTAGCCCATAATAAACACTTAGTAAATATTTTCTAAATCATAGATTTTCTAAATGATAGATAGAATATGCCAACTAGTCTTACAATTCCTCCTTTGCATTATAGATAAAGAAACTGAGGCCCAGAGAGGGGCAGTGGCCTGCCCAGGGTTTCATAGAGAGCCTGTGTCAGTGCTGGGGCCGGAGCTCAGTTCCCTGACTCCTGGTCCAGTACCCTTTCCTTTACATCATGCTGCCTTCCTAAAAGGCGAGCTTTGCTCTGCCCTCCTTTAAGTCCCCTCCCTCTTTCTACACATGTTCTCAGCCTTCTTTTTAGCCTTGTTTAAACACATTTCATTTGGTTCAATTTTGGAGGATCTGGAATAAAAAGGACGATACTTGATGTACTTAAACATTTTTTCACTTCATATTGACCACGAAAATCTACTTTCATTGAACTATTCTCCCAGACATGTATCTTTTTTTTACCCAAAGCTGTGAATTGAGGTGCACACTAGGCACGTGTTAGTCATCATTCAGGGGGAGAATGATTCCATGGGTGTCACTGAGAGTTGTGTGAGGTCAAGTAACATCTTTTGTGTTCTGGGCATAATAACATCCATTCTTTTAAGATAGAAAGGTGCTTCTTCTTGGTTATATTTTTAGTGGTAGGATGGATTCTCATTATGCTATTTCTTTTCTTTTCTTTTTTTTTTTTTTTACAGATGTCCTTTGTTACCAATTGTAATAGTAATAGTACTTAACATTTGTATTGGACTTTACATTTTATCAGGCTATCTTATATATAGCCCATTATCTCTTTGATTTTAATAGCTAGTGTATGCAGTTAGTAATTTTATCTGCCTTTTTCAGGTGACAAAACTCAGACTGAAGTAATGATTTGCACAAGACCATCAACTCATAAATGATGTAGATGGAATAGTGTCAGAATTTTTGACTCCAAATATTGTGCTCTTTTCAGTAAACTTTAAGTATGTCATTGCTAAAACTTATAAGACTTCATACTAATAGGATTAGCCATTCATATTAATAGGATTAGCCTATGGAATGCTCAAGTTTATGAGTACTTTTAAACAGATGAAATAAGCAACTAATCTTTCAAATTTGGTATTGGTGGGATGCCTGGGTGCTAAGATCCAGAATCACAACAGATTGCATTTTCCATGACCTGCTTTTCTTAGGAACAAAACAGTAGTCAAATATGGAATCAACCTAAGTGTGTCCATCAGTGCATGAACAGATAAAGA
This sequence comes from Lepilemur septentrionalis, assembly GCA_963573855.1. NCBI lineage: Eukaryota > Metazoa > Chordata > Mammalia > Primates > Lepilemuridae > Lepilemur > Lepilemur septentrionalis. Next base: position 17,499 of record CAUYMX010052751.1, on the reverse strand, counting down.
AAATGTAGTACATATATTCAATGGAATATGATTTGGCTTTCATAAAGAAGGAAATCCTTACCTTCAGGAGGTAGCTAGGAAAAAAAGAAAAAAAAGGAAATCTTGTCATTTGCAAAAACATGAATGAATATGGAGGAAATTATGCTAAATGAAACAAGCCAGGTACAGAAAGAAAAGTAAATAACACACGATCTCACTGAGAAGTGGAATTTTAAAAAGTCAAACTCATAGAAGCAAAGAGTAGGGTGGTGGTTGCCAGGGGCTAGGAAGTGGAGGAAATGGGGAGATGTTTATCAAAGGGTACGAAGTTTCAGTTAAGCAGGATGAATAAATTCTGGAGATCTAATGTACAGCATATTGACTATAGTTAATAATACTGCATTATATACTTGAAATTTGCTAAGAGAGTAGATCTTAAATGTTCTCACTGTGAAAAAAGTGGTAACTGTGAGGTGATAGATATGTTAACTTGATTGTGGTAATAATTTTACAATGTATAGATATATCAAAACATCATGTTGTACACTGTAAATATATACAATTTTACTTGCCAGTTATACCTCAGTAAAGCTGGGAAAAAATCTTTCATTTCCCAAGTCACCTTTTGAAATTTGATTTCCTTCTTTTTCTGTCCATGGTTCTGCTGATGATGAGTATGAGGCTACTTTGTGTTTTAGCCAGGAAAACAAATCTGGAAGCAAATCTGTGCTCTTGAATTGATTCCTATGTAATTAAATCTTTTATAGTTTGCATTCTCAGAATTGCAGCTGGGTTCATATGCGTGAGTGTGTGTGTATTTAGATATTACTAGCTTTTCATTCAATTATGTGGTATGTTCTGTGGAAGTGCAGACTAGGAGGAGATTTGAAATGTTAAAAATGTGATATATGAGAATGGCTAAAAATGTTTCAAACAGTACAGAAAGGTAGATAATCAACAGCGACATTTTCCATTCCACTCTCCATTATTAGTCCCACTGCCTGGATGGAATTGTATTTTATCATTTGTTTTAGTTTTTCTAGTGGTTATATTTACAACTCTAAATAATAAGATTTTTGCCTCTCTTACTTTATCAAATTTTGAACTGTAGCTTTTTTCAATCCCATTCAAGGTTTGGAGATTATGTCATTTAACCCCAAATCTATTTCCCTCTCTTAAATTTGATTAGTTTTATTTGTCATTCTTCTGGTCATTAATTTTAAAATTCTGAATAATATGTTTTCAACTCTACTTTTTTTGAACCATTATTTATAGTAGTATCTACAGAGTTTTACTTATGTAGAAGAAGAAATAAGTGTTTCAGCTTTCTTACACTTCTCCCGTATCCCAACTTCTGTTAACTATTATATCAGTCGTGAACAATATCATCCAACCTCATATGACTTAAGGAGAAAATAAATTTATTGGAAGGAAATTTGTTATCTCAAAACTAGTGGGAAGGATGGAGAATCAACCTCAGAATTAGAACCAAGAGGGATTAAACAACCGAGAACACAACCGAGTCATACTATAGGGACTTGATGCTAGCACTACCACTCACAGTTCAGCTGTCAGCATTGTGTTCTTAACACTGATACTGCCTCCATGAATGTGTCTCTTTGACTCATAGCTCCAAGATCCAAAATCCTGGGTGGGAGCCTCTGGTTGGCTGATTCTAGGCCACACACCTGCCCTAGCTGGCAGGCCCAGGGGTGAGGAAAAGTCTTACTGTCTGATTCCCCTTTGGCTTCTAAAATATTCATTTCTTAAATTAGGTAAAATAGAATAATTGTTGGAGTAAGTGGCAGAATGGATGCAGCTTCTGATGAGGAATTAATGACTGGAGGGTCAGCTCAAGGGACTCTCTCAGAAGGTGTAAGGAAGTAATAAAGAGATGGGAAATGTAAAAGCAAAGCAAAGCAATGTGGCATATAGAAATAAAAGGGTAACTATATGTATGATTGGAGTCCCAGAAGGAGATGGAAAAAAAAGAGCAGAGGAATGAAGTATTTAAAGAATTAATGACCAAGAAATGCACTGAGTTAAAGATTAAAAAACTCAATGAAAGGGCTCAAAGGGTGCCAAGAAGACAGATAAGGTGGGGAGAACTCATCACGTTTAAATACACTATAGAGAAACTCAAGAATATCTAAGACAAAAGGAAATTTTACAAAACTCTAAGAGAGAAAGAACAGATCAAGAATCAGATTGTCATTTCTCAGCAGAAAACAGAACAAGATTTTGTATTGCATTTTATTCTCATAAATATTTTGTTCTTATTTTCAAGGAACACCAAAAATAAAAGTTTAGAAATATTTTTCTGGTTAGCAATGTAGTTCATGTTCATTTTAGATGGGGAGTTAACTATAAAAATATCAATGAAGGCTCAGTGGGTTGATTATCATAAGGTTAGTAGGCAAATTCTGAAATATTTGAACAATCAATGAAAATCTTGAAACTCTGAAGGATTTTGAAAGAATGTGATGTCACACAGCTGAATTAAGGGAGTCAATGTTGCATATAATTGGAGATGATTCTGGAGGAAAAAAAAGGTGCTACAAAATTTGTTAGAATGCTGAAAAGGATATAGGAGAAATTAAGCATATTGACTGAAGACAAAAGAAACCAACAGGAGCAATTTTCTCCCAATTAAAGAGAAAGCCTTAGCAATATATGAGCATCTTAAGAAAAAAGCTGACAACTTTGCTGCAGTGCCTTTCTTTTAGTGGGAACTATTGGAGTGGCTTCAAGAACTTCTGTATTCTACATGATGTTGAGTTATTGGTGAAACTGAATGAAGATTAAGTAGCCATGAAAACATTTCAGTGTTTTAAAAAGTGTATTGGTAGATAAGACTGTACTCTGGTTCAGATTTTTCCTTTTTTTATTTTTTATTTCAGCATATTATGGGGGTATAAATGTTTAGGTTATGTATATTGCCCTTTTCCCACCTGAGTCAGAGCTTCAAGCGTGTCCATCCCCCAGATAGTGTACCCATTAGGTTCCCCTGGCAGACTGTGTGTACTGTACCCATTAGGTGTGGATTTACCCATCCCTTCCTGCCCCTCCCACCTGCCCAATCTCCAATGAATGTTACTTCCATATGTGCACATAAGTGTTGATCAATTAGTACCAATTTGATGGTGAGTACATGTGGTGCTTGTTGTTTCATTCTTGTGATACTTCACTTAGTAGAATGAGCTCCAACTCTATCCAGGATAATGTAAGAGGTGCTGTATCACCAGTGTTTTTTGGTGGCTGAGTAGAACTCTGTGGTATACATATACCACATTTTATTAATCCACTCATGTATTGATGGGCACTTGGGTTGTTTCCACATATTTGCAATTGTGAATTGTGCTGCTATAAACATTCTAGTGCAGATGTCTTTTTTATAGAATGTCTTTTTTTCCTTTGAGTAGATGTCCAGTAATGGAATTGCTGGATCAAATGGTAGTTATACCTGTAGCTCTTTAGGTATCTCCATATTACTTTCCACAGGAGTTGTACTAGTTTGCAGTCCCACCAGCAGTGTATGAGTGTTCCTATCTCTCTGCATCCATGCCAACATTTATTGTTTGGGGACTTTTGAATGTATTTAGCTAAGGAAGTGAAAGACCTCCACAGGGAGAACTATGAAACACTGAGGAAGGAAATCGCAGAGGACATAAACAGGTGGAAAACCATACCATGCTCATGGGGCATCAGAATCAACATTGTTAAAATGTATATACTACCAAAGTGACCTATAGATTGAGTGCAATCCCTATTAAAGTACTAACATCATTTTTTCACAGATCTAGAAAAAATAATTCTATACTTTGTATGGAACCAGATGTTTCATTGTAATGGAACTGATCTCTAGGCGTTAATGTCCTCAAAGATTTTAAATTTATTTTCATTTTTATTTTGTAGAGACAGTCTCACTATTTTGCCTAGGTTGGTCTTGAACTGCTGACCTCAGTGATCCTCCTCCTTTGGCCTCCCAAAGTACTGGTATTACAGGCATGACCCACCTTGCCCAGACTTGGATCTATATTTTGAAAGAAGCATAAACCCCAATTTAAAGGCTGTGAATGATCGATTGACAGATACTGGGTTCAAAGGCTAGTAGAGATATATCATTCTAGGATTTTTATTAGGATTTTTTTTGTTTCAGTTAGTACTCTGTTTACAAAGTTGCATAGGTTTTCAGTAATCGTCTCTAACCTTTTTTCCCCATAAACTTTTATTTTTTGTATATGATTTTGCAAAAGTTGAAAATTTACAAAATCACATGTATCAATTTATGCAGGAAGGCCTGCATATATCTCATAGGTTTGTCATGAGGATTAAATAAATAAATACGTGTAATGGGCTTAGAAGAGTATTTACCCTTAATATTATTATCATACTACTCTTTATGAAAAATGATTTTATTTAGTTTATTTTTTAAAACAAATTATAATCGTACATGATTATGGGGTACAGAGTGATGTTATGATACATGTATACAATGTGGATTAACTGTAATCAAACTAATTAACAAATCTATAAACTTAAATACTTATTTCTTTTGCCTAACTTCCACTTTCTACCCTTTGATCAACATGTCTGCATTTTTCCTAACGCCTAGTCTCTGGTAACCACCATCCTCCTCTCTGCTACTATGAGTTCAAATGTTTCAGATTCCACATATAAATGAGATCATGTGGTGTTTGTTTTTCTATGCCTGGCTTAGCATAGTCAGCTTGAGCCAAGTTTGAGTCCGAGATATGTGGAAAAATCTCCAACTGCGTGGGTCTACCAGTAGCTATTTTATAGGGGAGAAGTCTATAGGTTACAGATGGAGAAGAAATTTTAGCCAGGGCAATTTAAAGATTTTAGGTAATTTGGCTAATTTTAATTTTATCATACCCTTTATTCTTCTTTCTTAGAATATTGAGGATAATAAGAGCAATAAGGGCAAGGAAGTTTTTTTTTTTTCAATAAGTGGCAAGACCTTAGAAAGTCCTTGGGAAGCAGTTCTGGTTAAATATGTTTCCATTTCACTAGATAGATTGTTGAGAATGATCCAGGTAGAAACACAAATCTAATAATGCCTACTACTGCAAGGACAATTGCTTTTCTATATACAACCTCTACATCAACCTTCCTAGGAAGCCAAACTACAACTTCTGCAGTATCAGTCCATGAAGCGAAACTAAAACCTCTGCAGAAATCATTTTAGAATGGTCAGAATATGTTTAATAACTGCCAACTTCCGTGTTTTTTGTCTCTGTTTCCAATTCAGGGCCACCCAGAGAAACCCATATGGTCCCCAAAGCAACCATATAAGATGCTTCACTTCTAGTTGGCCAGCTTATCCATGCCAACAACCTCTAATCAGAGCATACCTGAAGCCTTTCCTGGTTTTCACTACAAAGCTTTCCCACTCTCCTGCCTACCTTTGAGTCTTTGCCAAATCTAAGTGATGGTGACTGATTTTCTTGATACAGCAAGCTCTGAATAAATTGTCTCTGTTTATTCTCATTTGGGTCATCTTTTTTTATTTCTACAGTAGATATAGACGTAACAGAATCTGAATTTCCCAGGGAAGATGGTAGACAAGAAGCAGCCCGTGAGCATACTGTTCTGAAAGAAAGGAGTGTAAATTGCAGACAGATGCCTACCTATGGATAGCTCTCCTTGGAAGGAACATTGTGAAATCACAGAGAAGCAATGCAGGACACTCATTGTGAAAAAGGAGGTGATGGGGTGATACATTTGACAGGACTGAGGGGATCTGTGGGCAGGCATCTACATGCGGGGAAGATTAGGAGGAGGAGAGCACTGGGGCACTGTGTTCACATTACAGACACTGTGGCAGAGTTGTGAGAGGGCTCCCTCCACTGCCACAGGCTCTGGATGGACCAGGGAACTTCCTAGAGTCTGTGCAGAGTCATTGCACTGGACAACGGGTGCAGTAAGAATCTGGCGGCAGCCCATCATGGGTTTCTGCAGCTGCTGCCATCCTCTGCTCTCAGATGCATGGCGCCAGGTCAGCATAGGACTCAGCAGCCGTAGCCTTTACATCACCCCCACTAGGCTGGGAGGGAGCAGACTAAGCAGAGGCTGCTCTGAGCCATACCCTGTGAATGGAAGCCAAGTACCCCTCCCCTCCAGTGCAGTGAGATCTGAGCAAAGGAATTGCCTGGGATGCTGGGAAGCTTTGGGTGACTGCTTTAGTGAGTCCTAGTGGGGGCGGGGAGAACTCTGTGGTCCCTGGGCCACTGAAATCAACTCCTGCCCATGTGACTTAGCATCCACAGTCCCCAAGCCTGTGAAACAACTGGCCACCTGCGTGAACCTGCCTTTTATGGCCCACGTTGGAACAGCCCACTGCCCACACACTCCTGCTTCTGGCTCTGAGGCCCTGCTCAGAATCTCTGCTCCTAGCTCCTCCCAAGTTCTGGCTCTGAGGCTCTCATGCTGGAGCCCAAGGCTCTACCTCTGTGGCTCCAGAGCTCCTGCCAGGCCTGGGATACCACCCCCAAGACTGATCTACTGCACCTAGACCCCAAAACCCCATCCCCGAGTCTTCACCACTACTGGAGGGCTGGCAGAATTGCTCCACGGTCCAACACTCCCCAAGGAACCCCCAAACCTCAAGCTACCATTACACTGGGACCTGGTTCAAGCAAGTGCCAGTAGCCTGGGAACCCATGACCACTGCCTAGATAGCCTCACCCAGCTGTCACTGTCATCTCTGCAGGGAGATCCTGGGCAGACCAATCCCCACAATGCCAGCCTCCATGGAGAGGTTCTTACCCAGCTCCCAACTTTAACTTCCTACAACTATCTAGGGAACAATCCAGCACCCAACACAAAAATCCTGCAGCACAGGCTTGAACAGTGGCAATCACAAGTGAACAGGACAAATCAGAATGGCTGCATTGCAGACTTTTAGTGCACGTGCCCCTGCTTTTATGCATCAACATTCCAGAGTGGGAAAAAAAGTGCCATCTAGAGTTCACAGCAAAGAACAGATGCCCTGCAAACTTGTTAGACCTGAGTCAAGAAAAGAGGTTTCAGATGAGAAGAAACCAACAAAAGAACCCTGGCAGCATGAGAAAACAAAACAGTTTGACACCCACAAGGGATCACATGGGGGTACAGTAGTGAACTCCAACTGCAAGGAAATTGCTAAAATGACAGAAATGGAATTCAGAGTATGGGTGGCAAATATGATGATAGAAATTGAAGAGAAAGTTGAAAACCAACAAAGAGAAGCCAAAAAATTTCAAGAGATCAATGAAAAAGTCACTAAAGAGCTAGACAACACAAGAAAGGATATAATAGAACTTAAAGAAATGAAACAGTCATTTAGGAAATTTTAAAACACAGCAGAAAACAGCAACAGACTAAACCAAGGAGAAGAAAAAAACTCAGAGCTTGAAGACAGGGTTCTCAAGCTACCCTAGTCATGCAAAGAGGCAGAGAAGAGAATAAAAAAGTCTGAGTAATCACTTAGAGAGAGATGGGACTATGCAAAGTGAACTAACGTATGAATTATAGGTATCCCTTAATAGTCATCATTTTTGAGTTTGTATTATTTGCCTACAATTTGGACTCAATCCTGAATTATTTCGTTGATACAACAAATCTCTAAAGAAGAAAGAGCTAAAAGCATGGAAAATCTATTCAAGAGAATTATTGAGGAAAACGTCTCTGGCATTGCCAGAGGTGTAGACATCCAGATAGAAGATGATCATCAAACACCAGGAAGAATCATAGCAAATAGGACATCTCTAAGATACATAGTAATCAACCTAGCCAAAGTGAAAGTGAAGGAGAAAATTCTGTAAGCAGCAAGACAAAAGCAACAAATAACCTACAAAGGAAAATCTATCAGGCTAACTAGAGACTTCTCAACAGAAACCTTACAGGCCAGAAGGGATGGGGGGCCCTATATTTAATCTTCTTAAACAGAACAACTGCCAGCCTAGAATATTGTATCCTGCAAAACTAAATTTCATGATTGAAAGAGAAATTAAGTCTTTTCTGGATAAGCAAACACTGAGGGAATTTGTCGTGTCCTGCCTTGCAGAAAATACTCAGAATGCATTATACATGAATCAGCACAACAGATATCCACCAGTGTAAAATCACCCAAAAAAGCTAAAGCTCACAATACTCATAAAACAATAGCACAAGAGGGAAAACAAACCAATAAAGTATTGCCCAATATGATGAACAGAACAGAATTCCACATATCAATTCTATCTCTCAAAGTGAACAGTTTAAATCACCACTCAAAAGACATAGGCTGGCTGAATGGATGAAAAACCACAACCCAAGTATCTGCTATCTCTAGGAAACACATCTAAATCACAAGGACACATACGTGCTCAATGTGAAAGGATGTAAAAAAAAAAATTCTGTGCAAATGGAAACCAAAAGAGAACAGGTGTAGTCGTTCTCCTACCAGATAAAATTGACTTTAAATAAGCAATGGTAAAGAAAGACAAAGATGGTCATTATATAATGATGAAGTAAGCAATTCAACAGGAAGACATAATAATCCTAAATATATATGCACTTAACATGGGAGCTCCCAGATACATAAAACGAATTTTACTGGAGCTAAGCAAGGAAATAAATAGTAGCACCATAATTTCTGGGGGCTTCAACACCCCACTGTCAGAGCTGGACAAATCATCAAAGCAGAAAATAAAGTAATACAGGACTTAAACAGAACCCTAAAACAAATGGACCTAACAGACATTTACAGAACATTCTATCCCCAAGTTACTGAATATACCTTCTTCTCATCAGCACATGGGACATTCTCTAAGATTGATCATATCTTAGGCCACAAAACATGTCTCAACAGATTTTAAAAAATTGAAATCATACCATGTATCTTCTTAGACCATAGTGTAATAAAATTAGAAATCAACTACAAGAGAAACATTCAACTCTACGCAAAGTCATGGAAATTAAACAGCCTGCTTCTGAATGATTATTGGGTCAATAATGAAATTAAGATGGAAATCAAAAGATTACTTTAACTGAACAACAAAGGGAGCACAAGCTATCAAAATCTATGGGATTCAGCAAAAGCATTCCTAACAGGAAAGTTCATAGCCTTAAATGCCCACATCAAAAAGATAGAAAAATTGCAGATTAACAACCTGATATCACATCTCAAATGACTAGAAAAGGAAAAGCAAACCAAACCAAAGCAAACAGAAGAAAACAAATAACAAAGGTCAGAGCAGAACTAAATGAAATGGAAAACAATAAAACAATACAAATGGTCAACAAAACAAAAAGTTGGTTCTTTGAAAAGATAAACAAAATTGATAGACCTTGTGCTAGAATAACCAAGAATAGAAAAGACCCATATAAAATCAATCAGAAATGAAAAAGAAGATATTACAACTGACAGCACAGAAATACAAAACATCATCTGTGAATACTTCAAAAATCGCTATGCACATAAACACAAAAATGTAGGGGAAATGGACAAATTCCTGGAAACACACAACCTTCCAAGACAAAATCAGAAAGAAATAGAACTGAACAGACCAATAATGAGCAGCGATATCAAAGCAATCATAAAAAAATCTTCCAACAAAAAAAAGCCCCGACCAGATGGATTCACAACTAAATTCAATGATATGATATGGGCTGTGGGTTTGTCATATATGGCTTTTGTAGTTTTGAGATGTGTTCTTTCTATGCCTATTTTCTTGGGGGTTTTTGTCATGAGAGGGTGCTGGATTGTGTCAAATGCTTTTTCAGCATCCATTGAGATGATTGGATGTTACTTTAATGCTGCTCAATTTATTTATAAAATGTGACCCATGACCAATCACATTTTTAAACATTTTCTATTAAAATTGGTCTTATATGAGCTTTAACCAACAATGCTATATTTTAAACACGAAATGTTGTTTTTCCCTAAAAATCAAAGAAAGAAAAATTTAAAGGCAGCTGCTAGATTTCTCTTTCTGATGTTTTCTGAATAGTTAGGGTTTTTTTTTTTTTAATTTTTTAATTTTTTGAGACAGAGTCTCACTCTGTTGCCTGGGCTAGAGTGCCATGGCATCAGCCTACCTCACAGCAACCTCAAACTCCTGGGCTCAAGCAATCCTCCTGCCTCAGCCTCCTGAGTAGCTGGGACTACAGGCATGTGCCACCATGCCCAGCTAATTTTTTAAATATATTTTTAGTTGGCCAATTAATTTCTTTCTATTTTTAGTAGAGACGGGGTCTCACTCTTGCTCAGGCTGGTTTTGAACTCCTAACCTTGAGCGATCCGCCCGCCTTGGCCTCCCAGAGTGCTAGGATTACAGGTGTGAGCCACCATGCCCAGCCGATAGTTAGGGTTTTTAAATCCTCCTTACTACAAAAGTAACAAAAGGATAATATTTCTGTAGCTATAAGGCTAGTGGGGAGCTGTAGGAAACTGTGTGATTTCTGTTTTCTAAATAGAGAAAAAATTTTTTTCTTCCTAGTTGCCTCTTTATTTGTAATTGATTTACTTTTTGGAAGAAACTACCGTCAGATTTTTCCACTTCATCTTAATTGGTCACTTAACTCTGTCATGTATGTTCACCTGATACTTGCTGTTCAATTCTTCCCTTAGCAACTGTCACACACTGGATCAGATAAATATAAATCTGATAGAATTTGGGCTAATCCACCTAAACTATAAACTGTCTCCCCCCAATGATTGTTCTCTATTTGACATCAAGTATTATTAAACCAATATCTTTAGAAACATTTAAAAGGTTACAAATGAACCCTCCTGAAAGAGAGAGCACAGTACAGTCTTGGATGTAAGAGCCAGGAGTGCAGGGAAGAGCAGAGGGAAAGAGATCTGAGGGGAGTAGCACTCGCCAGTCAGGGGAAGTGTCCACTTGATGATTCAGCCCCAGAGCTTGTGCTGCTGGTCACTGTGCCTGGATAACAGCATTCTAATGGAGTTGCAAAAATTAGGGGAAAAAAACCAAAATGGAGGAGGTGATTGGATAGTGATTGGTATCATTTGTTTTTGCCTAAGTCCTAGGCAATTGGGAGAAGAGGAAATACTTTCCATTGCCAGGAACATTATTGCTTTTACATTCAACACTTGAAGATTTATCTGTCAGGAGTACTTGTGTTTGTATATTTGTTTTTTAAATGGATATGTTTTGCTTGGCTCTTGAGCAAGTTGCCAACTTAAAGGAAGGGAGGGCCTTGGGCTCTTCTTTATATTTTCTTAAGACATTCTTTTGTACTGGAATCTGCATTTCACAGCGTTAGGAGGCAATGACAAGTGACAGTCTATATATTGAGAAATACTTTTTCTGGGTGCTGGGGAGGGTTGGATGGCAAGTCTCAAGGAGGCTTAGATACCATTTGAAAGAGTTTAGAATTTATTCTCAGGGCAATTAGGAGGCATTGAAGATCTTTACATACCATTATTTAAGAAAAGCAGCTCTGTTTGGATATGTGGCTTCTAAAATATATTGTTTTCTGTGACTGCTGTAACAAATTGCCATAGGAAGCTTAAAAGAACACAAATTTATTATCTTATGGTACTGTGGGTCAGAAGTTTGGCAAAGATTTTACTGGGCTAAAATCAATGTATCAACGAAGTTGCATTCCTTTATGGGGAGAATTCGTTTCCTTGCTCATTCAGCTTATTTGCAGGATTCAGTTCAATTCAGTACAGAATTCAGTACAAAGTTTGGTGCAGTTGTGATTATAGGACTAAATTCCCTATTTCCTTGCCAGTTTTCAGCTGAGGGCCCTTCCCAGCTTCTAAAGACTGCTCACATTTTTTGCCCTGTTGCCCCTTTCTCCATTTTCAAAGCCTGAGATGCAGGTCAGGTCCTTCTCATGCCTCTCATCTCTCTTGCCTCTTCTGTTGCATCTTCCCAACCAAATCTTCTGCCTGCCTTTTCTACTTTTAAGAGCAGGCCCAAGTGATTATATTGGATTCACCAGATAATCCAGGATAAATTCTCCCCATCTCAATGTCCCTAATCATAATCACATCTGATTATATTATATTCACAGGATTAGACATCTTTGCAGGATCATTATTCTATCTACTACAAAACTCATTAAAGTATACATTGTATTTTAAACCATGAGAGTAGAAAATATTACCCAAAAATAATGCGCAGTTATTTCTTGAATCTTTACCTGCTGGGTAAAGATTTTTACCTTACTTTACCCATCCTATATGTCCCAGTCTCTTGGGTATCCAGAATTCCTATATCACTTCCAGATTTGGGAAATCTGAAGAGATACTTGTCTTAGTGTGTTTGAGCTGATATAAGAGAATACCATATACTGGGTGACTTATAAACAACACAAATTTATTTCTCACAGTTCTGGAGGCTGGGAAATTCAAAATCAAGGCTCCAGCAGATTCAGTGTCTGGTAAGAGCCTGCTTCCTGGTTCATAAACTGCTGTCTTGCTGTAACCTCACAAGGTATAAGGGGGAAGGGAGCTCTCTGAGGCCTCTTTCATAAGAGTACTAATCCTATTTATGAGGGCAGAGTCCTCATGACCTAATCACCTTTCAAAGTCCCCACCTCCAAATACCATCACTTTGGGGATTAGGTTTCAACATGTGAATTTTGGGGAGGCATAAACATTGTCTATAGTGGGGCATTACCAATTTCTCAAATAGAGGACTGTACCTGCTTTCCTGCCTTTGCTAGGGTCATGGTCTGTGGCTAATCCCAATTTCTGCCGTTTGCTTTGTCTCAGCCATCTCTGCCTTTCAAACTCTGCTACTGCCCTGGGATTATGCCCTTTGGATCTAGATGACATCATTACCTTGCTCTGGAGCTGCCAGACTTCCTCTTGAACTTGATTTATGGTTGTTGAACCTGTCTTTAAATTTTTTTTTTCTTTCCACTCTTCCACTGGCTCTCTCTCTGCAGCATGCTGCAATCAATGTATGATAGCACTGAGATGAGGCATGAATTTTCTTAGGAGAGCTTATTCTAGTACCCAGTATCTTATACACAAGTGAGAGCTTTAAGTCCTTTGAATGGTATTATAAGAGAGGTAACAGGGAAATAGGAATCAACATCTGTTGTGATGCCACAGATTCCCCCATAAACTGAGGCTAAGAGCACAGGATTTAGAATCTGACAATTTTGGGTTCCATTCCAGGCTCTGATATCTACCAGCTATGGGTAATGTAAAGTAACCTCTTTTAGTCTTAGTTTTCTCATTTGTAAAGTGGGGATAAAAGATAACCTCAAAGGTTTGTTATGTACATCAAATGAGATAATGGATATAACCTGCAGTACAGTGTAGTAAGTGCTCATTTCATGTTTTGTTCTTGGTTCTTCACATCATTAAAGATATAGAGACAAAAAAGAAAACATAAGCTACTGGTGTGCTGCATCCAAAGATTTTTATTTGGAGATTTTGAGTTAAGAGAAAGATATCGGCTTGTACAGTTACTGACAGAGCCAATGGAATGCAGAGGGCGACGTAGGGTCTCATTTGTCCGTAGTGGTTTTCTCAATCCAGGATACATATTTGTAAACATTCGTGTAAATGCCAACGTCCCCTCCCATGAAGTGCCCAACTTCAATCCCCTGGAGCTTGTTTTTGCAGACCACAGTAGCTACAGCCACCTCCTGCCAGAGATCATGAAGAGGTGGAGGGAGAGAGGGAGGGAGAAAGGTGGGGGTGGGGGGTTAGGGGGAGAGAGAGAGAGAGTGTGAGTGAGATTTTCTCCTCACAGGAACCTTCTCTAGTCTCTAACTTGGGTGAGACCTGCCTATAGGCAGCATGCTGGGTCATGAAAAGAGCACTGAATTGGGGAATAGGAAGCTTGGGTCCTTTTTCAAGCTTTGCTGTAATTAGCCTTGTATGATATTGAGAAAGTCAGAGAAGAACCTCTCTAGAAATCACATGTAAAATGAGTCAAACTCCATTTTCTGAAATGGTGAAGCCAGTTTCAGCTTGTGAGAAATTTGAGGGTGTTTTTTTTTTTAAGCAATGGCTATTTTCACTCTTTTACTTGCAGCTATGAGAATGAACACCTAGCAAAGTGTATTTAACTAGAGGTACTACCTGATGCCTTTTAATGAATAAAGGTTACCCTGTAAGGAGAGCCAATTACTGAAGAAACAGTGGTGGCTTTGCAAAAGCCTTGTCAAATTCTTAGGAAATTATTTAGAACTCCAAAAAAATTTTTATATTATGATTATATCATGATTATATAGTTAACTGGGCATATACAAATAAATGAAAGCTGAATGTAGAGAAAAAAGTACCCCAAAAATTCGGCTGAATACTTTCACAAATTTCACACATAAGGAGTTCCTGTGGCTTTTTCCTTGTTCGGTTTTTTGGCACTCATTATCAGACATCACAGGGGCCTCTAGGTTCTGCCGTAGGTCAGGGTGTCTGCCTGAAGAGACAGGGATAAAAGAAAACATCTTGTTTACAATTGCTATTTAATCCTCTTAACCACCACCCTCTATTTCAATGGGTGTATTTTTATGTGAGCCTGAAGAAAATAAGGAATGAGAAAAAGGGAAGGAATGATCTTGAGCATGGTTATGAGAGATAATCCCAAGGGTTTTGAAAAAGTAGAGTTTTCTTTCTACTCCATGGCCTATCTTGGAGGAATAAGTGGCCTGAGTCAAGTTCTCAGAAATGTCCTTTACACGTGAAATGAACGTGAATGGAAAGTAGGACCATAGCTTTCTTCATATGAATTGTGACTCTGACAATCAGCAGTGGTACGTATGACCTCTGTGCAGAGTCAGATGGCCTGGTGACTCCAGCTGCCAAAGCCTGGCAGAGACAGTGGGGGGTTAGACACCCTGGGAAAGAAGGAGCTTTGTTCTTCTGGGCAGGTCCGTTTTTGCCAGACCACTCATATAGCAACTCCCTTGAGTCTCCACCCATTCTCCTCTCCTCTCTTCTCTCCTCTTAGGAGCAGATGGATGCTCCTCTTCAAGGATAACTGATAGTCCTTATTTGCTGTGGGAGGCACACTCACCACTGTTTTCTTGGCTCCAGTCCAAACCTGAGAGCACGCAGACAGTGCCTGGCCGGACATTGCTGGTGGCAAGGGGAAGGGTCTGGACTTTGTGGTTGAAGGCAGCAGGCTTAGCTAACTTAATGAGCATGAGGTCATCTTGTGGGGAGCTATTACTGTAGTTCCAGTAGCGGATAATCTGGACAGGGTTAATTGTCTGCTCTGTCCCATCTCTGATTCTGCTCTTGAAATTTCCCAGCATCACTTTCAGATTTCTGGAGAGAGAAGGGGTTGGATGTAATCAGTGTGGTCATCATCATCATCATCATCATTGTTGCTAAGATACTGAATGTTACAATGTGCCAGGTATCTGCCAAGTCCTTTATCTGGATTTTCTCATTTAACTCACAATCTATGCAGCAGATCCTATTTTCATCCTCATTGTACACATGAAGTAATGGAGGCACGTAGGAGTAATTCACCCATCATCATATAGTACATGGTGGAGCCCTTAACCACTATGTTTTCATGCAGCATCCTTAATGTAGTGAAGAGGAAAATGATGTAGTCAAATAATTTTCCCTCCTCTCCAGCTCCAGCCTGTCCAGAAGAATAAGATGATCTGAGGTTGGGTATCTGTTTGGTTCACTAACTGATGTACTAACAACCCGACTCTACCCTGCTGTGCACCTGTGGAAGGTGGTGTATGTGACATATGTGACATAAATCAGTGAGCTTTCTTGTCTTCTTGCTTCCCATTGGGTTTTGGTCAATAGGAAGCACCAGAGGGAAATTGGAAGGAAAAGAGTGAGGTTGTAGTATTTGTCCTTCCAGCTTCCTCCATGCAGTGTTGCCACAGATTGGTTGTGTCCCTTGACCACAGGTTACAATTCCTATCAAGTAGTCTCTTACACAGGTCTCTTTCTGTCTCTGTGTATCTTCCTTTCTTGAAACCATTCACCCCTTTAGGCCTAGGGGTAGTAACCCAGGTGGTACAAAACTATTCTTTGTGTTTTCTCTTTAATGTCTCCATACCCTTGCGATTAGTTCCTTTTTAAAACCCTCCTCAATTTACCCAGTTTGAGTGCATTATCAGTTTTTACCTTCTGGGCCTTTAACTGATAAAATGCATTTATATTATAAGTAAAAAGGGTTGAAAAAACTGATTGGAGACTAAGGAGGAATAATATGTAGCAAAAAGTTCCTCAACAGTGGCACTGTCAACATTTTGGGCTGGACAAGTCTTTATTGTGGGGGACTGTGCTGTGTGCACTGTAGGATGTTGAGCAGTATCTTTGCTCTGGCCTCTACTTGCTAGATGCCGATAGCATTACCTCCTGGTTGTGGCAACCAAAAATGTCTTCAGACATTGCCAAAGGTATCATGGGGTGGGGGGGAAGTTACCGCCATTTGAGAACCACTTATCTAGAATGAATACTAGCTATTTCAGAAGGTGGGGATACCCAATACTTACGGTAAGTAGCAGTGAGCTGGGGCCAGTACCCATTGGGTTTTGATGAGGACACCCACACAGGGGTTGAAGTGAGACTTTAGGTATACTAAATAGGGAGCATGATCTTCTTTCTGCACAGATGAGTGAGCAAAGAAAGATGTCCCTGAGAAAATAATGAATATTCTTAATGTATGTTAAAACAAAACAATCAACAATTTCTTAGTTGAAAGGGAACATAGATGATTTTAAAGAAGTAATCAATTACCCAGACAATGTGACTATATTTGACTTTTTTCCTAATAAAAATGTAAATTAAAATGACATACTATTTTATCTAATATTTATAATAATTTCTGTTTAATATTGATGATGTGCAATCTAAGAAAGTATAATGAGAAAGACCCTCATTCACTGCTTGTAAATTGATTCTATCTTCTTGAAAAGCAATTTAGAAATAGGCTTTAAGAATTGTAAATTGGGCTTACACTGTATAGCCGGCGACATTAGCTAGCGCTTGCTGTACTCTCTCTAACGGGGAATCAGCGGACTACAAGAGACTGAACTGTATCTGCCTCTATTTCGAACAGTCTCACGTTCAACTTTTGCTCACAAAAAGAAGCTGGGAAAATTTTATTAGTCCTTTTTTTTAAAAAAAAGTTAATATAAAATTATAGCAAAAAAAAAAAAAAAAGGAACCTGAACTTTAGTAACACAGCTGGAACAATCTGCAGCGGCAGCAGCGGGAGAAGAGGTTTAATTTAGTTTATTTTCTGTGGTTGTTGGTTGTTCATTAGTCTCACGGTGATGGAAGCTGCACGTTTTTCCGAAGGGACGGAGAAGCTGCTGGAGGTTTGGTTCCCCCGGCAGCAACCTGACGCAAACCAAGGATCTGGGGATCTTCGAACTGTCCCGAGATCTGAGTGGGACATACTTTTGAAGGATGTGCAGTGTTCAATCATAAGTGTGACAAAAACTGACAAGCAGGAAGCTTATGTACTCAGTGAGAGTAGCATGTTTGTCTCCAAGAGACGTTTCATTTTGAAGACATGTGGTACCACCCTCTTGCTGAAAGCACTGGTTCCCCTGTTG
>CAUYMX010052750.1:0-49587 GCA_963573855.1 Lepilemur septentrionalis | reverse complement strand
TGGATAGGTGAATGGATGGATGCATGGATAGATGAGTGGGTGGGTGGATGGATGGATGATGGATGTATAGATGGGAGGATAGGTAGGGGGATGGGTGGATGGATAGATGGATGGTTGGGTGGATGGATGGATGGATGGATGGATAGGTGGATGGATGGATGGATAGGTAGATGGATGGATAAACAGGTAAGTGGATAGGTGAATGGATGGATGCATGGATAGATGAGTGGATAGGTGAATAGATGGATGATGGATGTATAGATGGGAGGATAGGTAGGGGGATGGATGCATGGGTAGATGGATGGATGGGTGGATGGGTGCATGGGTGGGTGCATGGTGGGTGGGATGGATAGATGGATAGGTGGGTAGATAGTTGCACAAGTGAGTGGATGGGTAGATGGGCAAACATGTGGTTCAGTAATGGATAGATGGGTGGGTGGATGAAAGGAAGGGTGGGTGAGCAGCTAGATGAATAGATGGATAGGTGAATGCATAGGTGGATGGAAGGAAGAAGAGTAGGTAGGTTGGTGGATCAGTGGATGGATAGATAAATATAATAAGCCTTTTCTTATTTTTATATGTAGCTTCATTATAGCATTCTCCCTTCAATAGTCACAGGTCTTTCATTTTTAAAATTGCTGTCTAGTGCAGAATATAATAAAATTGGCACTCATATACCAACTGCTAGTGGGCAGTTAAATTAGTACAACTTTTCCAGGTGGTAAAGCTTATCAAGAATCTTTAAAAGATTGGTGCACACACATGTACATAGCAGCATTATTTACAATAGCCAAAAGGTGGAAACAGCCGAATGTCCATGGACAGATGAATGTGATACACACACACACACAGGAATATTATTCAGCCTCAAAAGGGAAGGAAATTCTGACACATGCTATAACATGGATGAATGCTGAGGACATTATGATAAGTGAAATATGTCACTCACAAAAAGATAAGTATTAATACTCTATGATTCCACTTATATGAGGTCCCTAGGGTAGTCAAAATCAGAGACCAAAAGTAGAATGCTGGTTGCCAGAGGCTGGGGGATGGGGGTGGGGAATTAGTGTTTAACAGGGATAGAGCTTTGTAAGACGGAAAAAGTTCTGGAGACGATGGTGTGATGGTTGCATAACAGTATGAACATACTCAGTGCCACTGAACTGTGCACTTAAAAACATTTAAAATGGTAATTTTGTTATGTATATTTTGCCACAAGAAAAAGAAAAAGATTAGTGCTCTCTGACCCCTTGTAAAGTTACTTAAGGCATCAGTCCCTAGGAAAAGTGTCAAAATGCAGCCAGTTATGCACAATTATATGCATCACTCAATTGTTCACTGGACTTAATCTACACATCCAAAAATTGGGGACCGGTTAGGAAATGATGACTCATTCACACCGTGAATTATTATGCAGCCATTAAAAATGAGGTTTGCAAAATTATTATAAAGAAATGGGTAATATGTGAGGTCATTTTAAATCATAAAAACAGTACACAAAATTGTCTATGCAAACTACTAAGCTCATAAAGAAAAAAAAATAGTATATTGGAAAAAGACCAAAATATTACCTCCAATCCTCTGAGTTGCATACTAGAATAATGGATAACAGCTTTTCAGCTTTTTATATTTTCATGTTCCTCCCAAATTTCCTACAGTATGCACGTGTTCCTGTGATGCTGGTGGGTGGAGTTAAGGTATCTGTTAAGGGAGATAAGGATCTGTTGTCCCCTTGAGCAAAGTCATTTGCAAATTAAGCTGGTGGTGAGGGAATTGGCAATTGGGTCTGAATTGGCATTGGGATGATGTGTACAGAGAAACGCATTAGCTGCGACCAGAAAGGCAGCTTGCTAAAGTCCCTGCAGAAAGTGGGAGGCAGTGGGCGGAAGGTGAGGTGGGCGTGGGTGTGAGGCAGCTGGGCGTGGTCAGGAAGCAGAGGGGAGAGTGGCTGTGAAGGGGCGATGGGCGTGGCCGACGCGGACTCTGGGCAGAGGGTTTTGCAGGTGGCTGCTCTCAGGGACCTTCAGAGCAAGAGCTCACGCAGATGCCTTCGTCCTGTGGTGAACGGGTGAGGATGGAGTTGTGAGGAAGGTCAAAGAAATGGACTCGGGAAGAGTCAGAGTCCGTTAAGAGCTTTTCAGCACTACATTATGTTATTGAAATAACCAATGGTCCAATTATTTTCACCCTGCAGATACTTATTTGTGGGAACAGGGTGGAGAGCAGTTGTTCTGTGAAGTTTCTTAAATCGGAGGATAAGACACAAACATTTCTGCCCTGAAGGCTGCCCCTAAGTTATTATATTGCCCATCCATTTAACAAGTGTTCATTGAGCACCTACTGTGTCTGCAGTAGGGCACTGGGCTCTGGGGACATATCAGTGAACAAAACAGACAAAACCCCTGTCCTCTTGGAGCTTGCATTTTGATGGGAACAAACGACAGTAAAGGTAACAAACACGTCCAAAGGGAGCTGCACGCTACCGTGTGCGTGGTGCCACCCTGGCACAGGGCACCCCGCACCAGGAAACTCGAGCATCTGTCTGCTTAAGCTCCACTACCTTTCCCCTCCTGCCTGCAATGTCTTCACTGGACTCAAAGAGCAGCATTCAAATGATACAGAAAGAGCCTAATGCTTGGAACATTGCCCATAGCCAAATCCAGTGTCCAACACATGGCACTGGGCAAACTCACCCTGAATAAATCAATGTATCAAACGGTAAATGAGCAAAGGTACCAGTCGATCAGTTACTCAATGACAATGTTCACTTGGAAGGCAGAAGAATGAGGGTTCTAGACAGCAAAGTGTACCAGGAAAGAGGGACTTGCAGTACGGGCACGTACTGTGTGTCAGGCACACCCTGTACATGTCAGACACACACACACACAATGCTGAGCATGTGGAGACACAGAAAGGCCTGTGCCCTGCCACTGGCCCACAGCCATACCCAGGGACCCAGAGCTCACATCCAGGTCTATCTGCTCCTTCCACTCCCTTCCCCAGGTACCCCTGTGAAATAAACTCCTCAGCTGCCTAAGTTGTTTCCTTGCCCCGAATAACCAAACCCTGGAGAACTTCCCAGGAATGCAGACATGTTTGCAGCAATGGTGACTAACCTTGGTAGCTAACACTGGCCCTTTGTATGTCTTTATCTAACAAGTCAGAAGTAGTCCCCTCTAATTGGGTTTGTTTATGGGTGTTCTGGCCAGTCTTACAAATTGCTGTCAATAGATTCCTGGGAGCTGACTGGGTTTAAATCTCATCTCAGAGGGAGTTGATAAGAGCAGCTTCAAGTCCTCTGGAGGGCCTGGAAGGTAACTAGAAGGCTAACAGACCCCTCACCCCAACCCATAAGGGGCCCTGTCCTCTTCTGGCCTAGCTGACAGCAGGTATTTGTGCTCAGAGACCTGGAGATGCTGTTCTGCATGTGAGAGCCCTAATGGCTGGCTAGCCACGGTGCTGTTTGCAAGAGGACATAAATTAGGTTTGGAATTTTCATGGTAAACATCTTCAGGATTTATTCCTGCAGCTGCTCCCATGAACACTGGTTTCAGAGTAACCATAAGGCCCCAAGGAAATGGTCCTGCACATTTTTTCTGGAGCCAGGATGCTAGGAAAAGCCCACATGCCCCCTCCTCAAGGATCACCTAAAAGCTGGAGGCTTTTGCTCTGGGGCAGGCCTCTCTGAGGAGGCAGGGCCAGGAGGCTGCCAAGCTTAGAGTTCTCCCCATCAAAATCCTTAGTCAGGGTTTTTTACTCCGCCAGCTTCCGCTTCAGGACTTAGCTCTAGCAATGTCTGGTGTAGCGCGAAGAGCTTGGGTTTATATGCTAGATGTGGGCTTAGGAGCCAGCAGGGGACATGGAATACGTTTTGTCCCCTCTCTGAGCCATGAGGTTTTCATTTATAAAGTGGCCTCCTGATGAATGGGAAGCCACCCACTTGTGTTCGGTGTCCGTGTTAGTCTGCTCGGGCTGCCACGGCAAAGTCCCACAGGCTGAGGGCTGAAATAACAGAAATTGATCATTTCACAATTCCAGAGGCCAGAAGTCTCAGATCAAGGTGTCGGTAGAATCGGTTCCTTCTGAGGCCTCCCTCCTCGGCTTGAGGGCAGCCACCTTCCCCTTGTCCTCACGTGGTTGTCCCTCAGTGCATGTATGTGTCCTAATTTCTCCTTATGAGGACATCAGTCAGACTGGATTAGGACCCACCCTAATGACCTCACTTTACCTTAATTATCTTTGTAAAGGCCCTGTCTCCAAATATCATCACATTCTGGGGTGCTGGGGGGTTAGAACTTCGAAATACAAAATTTCAGGAGGGACACGATTCGGCCGTAACAGCGCTCCAGCCATTCTTCCTGAGCGGCTACACCCACCATGTGCTCTAGAAGACGAATTTCCCTAGGAAAGGAAAAGACCCACGTCTCTTGAATGCCTACCATGCAGGGCTGTGTGTCAGACACTGCGCCAGGTGCGCTGTGTAGCTTTTATGTGCGTATCCTTGGCATGGGGGACAGCAGAGGGCTGTGCTGTCATTGCGCTGCCTCTCTGTCTAACGGACGTCAGAGCCTCAGGAGGAGCAGCCTCCCTCCTCCATCCCCCCAGCCGGTCCCTCAAAACGGTTAAGGAGACGCCATTCTCCTCCCGCGCTCTCTGAGAGCAGCTGGCAGTCAACTCCTCACTTACGGGAACTCCTTCAGCTGAACATGCCTCGCGGGACTCTTGTGGCTGACTTAATGAAGGTTGTGGAATAATAAGGGTGACGAGAAACCACCGGCAGGAGGATGCGGAGGTGTCCTCAATCCAGGTGTCCGCAGGCATCAGATAAGGCCTGCACAGATGCCTGACGGGCAGCTGGGCACACACACCTCCACCGGCAGGACCTGCAGGCAGGACCCGGACCCGCCAGAGTCTGGCCGTCAGGAGAAAGCTGGGAGTGGATGAGCTTACGACAACAAGCACATTTTCTATGTCTGAACCTCAGCACCCAGGCAAACACGTTCTGGCCACGGTCTTCAGTCAGGAGCCGCAAATCCTGCCACGTGGCTCAGAGGGGTTCATGAAAGCATTTGAGTCAGGGGCTGTTATGCTGCGTCGTGTGCCCCGATTCCCGTGCCGTAGTCCAAACCCCAGCACCTCAGACCTGACTGTATGTGGAGATGGGGTCTTTAAAGAGGAGATAAAATAAAAATAAGGTCATTGGAGTGGACCCTAATCCTACATGACTGGTGCCCTCACAAGAATAGGAGATCAGGACACAGACACGTACGGAGGGGCGACCACACGAAGACACAGGGAGAGGGCGGCCGTCTGCAAGCCGAGGAGAGAGGCCTCAGGAGGACCAGCCCTGCCGATGCTTTGCTCTCCCGCTTCCAGCCCCCAGGACTATGGGACAATGCATTCCCATTGTTTAAGCTCCCAATCAGTGACACATTTTATGGCAGCCCGAGCTGACTAATACAGTGGCTAATTTCTCTTGAAAAATTAGAAGTTGTGGCCTCACCAGGCTCACGTTCCCTCCTGGTGGATGCTGGTCATAGCTGTCCACCTCGGACAGGCCATTGTCCCCGCCCAGCCTCACTCACTGACCCTCATTTTCTAGCCCCTGTTGGCACTTGTGTCTATAACTCCTGAATACAATACTGCTAATCCTGGCCACAACGCTTGGGACAGAGATTTTATTTTACACAGAAGCCTTTCAGCTCCTGAGTGGTGAGGCTTAAAGCCACTTTTTCCTGCCTATCCCAGAGAGTTGTTATTATTAATAATAATAATTTATCTTATTGTTGCTATTAACTGAACACTTATTATATGTCAACCTGTGTTTACTACTTTGTACAGATTGTTTTATTTAATCATAAAAACAACCTAATGGTGGGTTAATTTTATCCCTATTTTACATATAAGGAAACTGAAGCACAGAGTCTCCCAGCTATGAAGTGGGAGAACAGTCATTCAAGGCCATTTCAGGTTGACTTTTCCACCATTTTCTCATTTACAAAGAAGAGGTGCCTTACATCTAAGTAAATGGCCTGGGGGAGAGAAGGGACCCCACGTCAGAGACAGCAAGTCTCTATTTGACGAAAGCTCCAACTCCACATTAATGTAGATGCTCACAAGGCACTCGCATCCTGTACCTCCATCTCCCCATGCATAGAATGGACACAACAATGGCTTCCAGCTTCCTCTTACCTGTTGATTGGGAGGATCAAATACCACTGGGTATTTCCAAA
The DNA here is from genome assembly GCA_963573855.1 of Lepilemur septentrionalis. Classification (NCBI taxonomy): domain Eukaryota; kingdom Metazoa; phylum Chordata; class Mammalia; order Primates; family Lepilemuridae; genus Lepilemur; species Lepilemur septentrionalis. The sequence goes on along the minus strand of CAUYMX010052750.1, from coordinate 43,351 downwards.
GTGAACGGTTTACTAAGGAAGGGCATGTTACTCTACAGCCTATAACATGCAAAGAACAACAGGAAAAACTAACATATAAAAAAAAAAATCATGCAATTTTCAGGCCCTTCTTTTTCTACCTCAGAAATCAGGCTCAGTCCTTCCTGGAGATCTCACCTGCTATACTCTATGCAAATATATGCAAACCCTGGCTGAAGGGGTGAGATGGGGGCAGAGAGCCAGAGCCTGGGTGTGACTCAGGTATACCCCTCTTTGAACCTCAGTTTTCTCTGGTGTAAACTGAGATAATGACTCCTGCCTCATATCACTAGGAGAAGATTCCCTCTGATCATGCGATCTCTAAGGCCCATTTGAGCCAAGATTCTGCGGTTTCCTTGAATGTTGAAAGAACCAACAAGGGAGGATCACTGGACAGATTGGAAGCCAAATGTCCTCATAGGTGACTGGGTGCAGAACACAGCACCCACTCCTGGTAGAGGAACAGGGTTCACTTGAGAAATTGAGGGTCCCTTCCATCCCTTTCTAAAAGGGAGAGTCACTTTTAGTTAGGCAGGACCACCTGTCTCATTCTCATCTGAAAGCCAGGATAAGCTCTACTCTAGCTGACTTCCTGAAGCTCCTTGAACCTGCCACTGCTGTTTCACACCTCTTTGCCTTACCCATAATAATAATGATGAGGACCACTCATCGTTAATTCATTATGTGCTCACTAGACTAAATCCCCATTTTGCCAATCAGGACACTGAGGCATAGCAAGTTTAAGCAACTTGCAAAGGTCATCCAGCTGGTCAGTGACAGAGCCAGGATTTGAACTCAGACACTCTTGGCTCCAGTGCCTGTACCCTTGGGCTCTGGCTATAGTACTGTCTTCTGCTTCATCTCGCTGGGGACCTTTTTAGCTCAAGCTCAAGCTTCACCTCCTCTCAGAAGTTTTTTTCTGGCCACCTTCTAACCATGGCAAAAGAATCCATACATGTTTGTGCCACTTCTGTAGTACTCATGCATCCCAGCATCTACCATGCACCATGCACTTTACATACCTGATTGCTATTACCCTCCAACCACCGTACAGAATTATAATTGTCCCCATCTAACAATGGGAGACTGAGGCTCAGGACATTAACATAAGTTGACCAAAGCTGCAATGCTAATCAGAGGAACAGCCAAGACTTAAACTCAGATCTGCCTGACTTCAAAGCCCTTGATTTTTTATTTGTACATGCTGCCTGGCCCTTCAACACAGTGGCGCCAGCACGCATCACATTGGGGCTAGAAGGAGTCAGCACTTGGATCTGGGAGCCAGATGCCCCTGGTAAGGGCACCAACTGGGGAGATGCTGAATGACACTCACGTGGCCAGTCTGGCTTCATTCATTCATTCATTCATACATTCCATCAACAAATGTTCTTTGAGTGCCTGTGAAGGGCCAGACGCTGTTCTAGGCACTGGGAAAACAGTGGACCACAAAATAGAAAACTCCCAGCCCTCGTGAAACTTGTATCCTACTGGACAGAGTCAGATAACAAAAAAGAAGTGGAAACGATGTCAGCTGATCATGAGTTCTGTGAAGGCAAACAGAACCAGGAGGGTGACAGGTAAGGGGCAGGATCACTGTTTCCTGTAAGGTGGTCAGGAAAGTCCTTTCTGATCAGGAACTTAAAGGAAGTGAGGAACTGAGGGGAATGGAGAATTCCCAGCAGAGAACAGTGGTCCCAAAGGCAGTGGGAAGGAAGCGTTGGAAGATGGAGCCCGTGCAGCTGCTGAAGGCTGGAGAAGGGCGAGCAGGGCGCCAGGTGCCAGCTGTGCCCGCTGGTGTGGCGGAAGGGAGTGCCGCAGCGGTGAAGTCTGGGAAACGCCTAGCCCACACGAGGCGAAGCAGTTTCCCTCACCAAGGGGCATCTGGGGCCTTTGACAGGCTGATGGACCCGCTGAGGCCTTCGGGACGGCACAGTGCACCACGCTCCCAAGCCTATCTGACCCCAGAACTCTAGGGGAGGAAAAGCATATCCTGGATAAACACTCCTCCAAAAACACACCAGAACCTCAGAAAAGAGGGTCACCTGCAATTTCTGCAGGAGCTGTCTTCTGAGCGAGAAAGGAAGATGAGGCCTTAAACCCTTGAGCCGTGGTCCTGGGGAAGACAGACCAAATCCTCGGCTGAGCACAGCTCCCCGCTTTCCTGAGTGGCTGCCCTCTGAGACCACATGGTTAAAAAAAGGCCAGGTATGAATCTGGGCAAATGCCTTAACTGCTCTGAGCTTAAAAATCATAGTATTCGCTTCAGTGGACTTTTGTGAGGATTAAATGACTTAAATTTTGTGGCAAAATTGTCAGATAAATTGTAAAGGGCTGAACAAATGTGAGTCATATTCCTACCTCTTAACAATGGCTTAGGATATGAACTTTCTCAAAATACATTTTCATGTCAACTAAGGCAAAACTGTGGTCAAATTAGTGACTTTAAGGATGAAAATATTGACCCTGAGAGAAATAATAATGATTAAAAATAAAAATATCTAAAACAACAACAAATTACCCTTCATTTGCCACTCCTCTGTGCCTGACCTGTTTACATATATTGGATCTATTCCTAGTGACCTTGAAGGGCAGATGGTAGCATTTTCATTTCATAGATGGTGAAACCAAACCTCAGAGAGGTTAAGTCACCTCTCTGAAGACACACAGCAGGCAGAGATACCACTGGGAAGATTCATTCATTTAAGAAATATGGCTTACTAATTTCTCTGTCTTGTTCTCTGAGGTTTCAGAAGGGCCCTTCCCCACCTTCTATTACCTGCAGATAAGTCACTATAGTGAAATTAAATAAGGATACAGACATGCAAAGCATGCTTGGAGAGCAAAGGCAGGCCTGGTGGAAAGGGAGGCTGCCTGGAAGAGGTGATACCAGGACTGAGCTTTGAAAATGAATTGGAAATAATTCAGAAGGAGAGGAAGAGGGGCCTTCCCAAGCAAGAGAATGGCTGGAGCACATAATTGCAAAGGAGAACGGCAGCCTAGGTGCTCTGAATCAAATCTCAGCTCTGTCCTCAAGCGGAACCATTTCTGTGCCTGGACCCGGGGGAGGGGGGAGGTGGACCCCATTGCAAAGTGGGCTCCTTTCTTCTCATGGTCCTGCCTTGGACTGGAGAGAAGAGCAAGACCTGAACCCAGGTTCTGGCTCTGGTCCTGCCACCCTTGAGCAGTGTGACCCCAGAGGGAAAAAAAAGTCATTTCTGTGCCTCAGTTTCCCCAGAGAGGGCATTGCTTTTGGACAGTGGTTCTTCAAGTATCCTCTCCAAACCAGCATCAGCATGACCGCCAGCTTTTTAGAGACAGGATTCTCAAGTCCCACCCCAGGCCTGTGGAATCAGACCTTCTAGAGAGGGCCCAGCAATTTACACTAACAAGGCACCCCCCATTCTGATGCTCTGAAAAGCCTGAGAACCACTTGCTGTTTGCTTGCTCCCTTCCCCAAGCGAGGTAGTCCAACCTGTAGCATCAGCACCCCAGCAGAGTGTTGGAAATGCAGAATGTCAGGCCCCACCCAGACCTACTGAATCAAAATCCACACTTCACAGGGTCCCCAGGGGGTCTTGTGCATATTAACATTTGAAAAGCGCAGCCCTAGGGCTGGGTGACATCTGAATTCTGAGTGACACCTCCTTGCAGCTGTAAAACTCTATCAGGAACTCTTGGGAAAATCACCCAACCTTTTATTTCTTTTTCTGGGAAAACTCCCAGGCGGGAGGGCAGCCTGGTGGCTCAATTAGGGCCCAGAGATCCTTTGATCCTTCCCAGCCTCCCCATAACGCAGGCAAGGGGCTGGCACCAGCTCTCTCCCAGGGGCAGGAAGTCAAACAGGGCTCCTCTGCCAGCTAGGCCAAGGAATGTCCCCCTCGTGGAGCCTCTGGAATTGGGAAAAAATTCCTCCCAAATTCCACGGCCGTCTCAAACCAGCGCGAAAACTCAAGAGCAGCCCAATGTGGTGCAGCCGGGCTCAAAATGAGTTCAAAACAATTACCAGCCAACATGTGTTTCCTATGAATGGTGCAAGTGTTAAAATGGATTTAATTTTCTTTTGTAAATAAAGAGGCCCATCCAGGCCGGCCTGTTTATCTCCCTGGGAGAGATGAAAGTGTTTCATCTGCCAGTAGCCTCTGCCCGCTGTGGAGGTGGGGGCAGCTCTCTGGACCCCATGTGTTCTCTATCTTGTAATCCAAAGTCATCTTCCCCATGTGGAACTGTTTGAGCACCATGAGGTCTTTTCTCGAAGTCTTGGTTATCTAAGATGGTACTCCCTTTTTTTTTCTTAAACATATTAGTGATTCATAAACAGTAAAATTAGTCTGCTAGGGGCTAGTGGAGGTATTCATCCTGGTGGCGCCTGCTTTCCTGGGCTAGTAGTTAAAATAAATCATTGCTGTCACAATGGAATTCAGGCCAAAAAATCACCTGTAGGAATCCCCACCACCCCCTCCACGCCACCCCCCAGCCTCAAGGATCAAAGCTACCCGCCTCACTCCAGCTGAGGGAGAAAGGAGGGAGGACGAGGAGGAGGCAGCACAGAAGGAAAACCCCAGAAGTTATACCGAGTCAGGAAATCAATGTCTCTGCTCTATTGCTGAAACTGGAAGCAGGAAAGTATGAAGCCAATTTATGATACTAGTGTTTCTAAAGCAAAATATGATTAACCACTTCATTATGTAAAGTTGTTTCCACTTAACCTCTTTGTGCTGGCATCTAGAACTTGACTTTTTTTCTTTAACTGTAAATTTAATAAATTCCAACATGCCCAAACTTCCTGACTTCCACTGACCACCGCTGGTATCTTTAGAAACTTCGATAGCGGAAGATAACTCGCAGGCTGTGTCATTGCCTTCGGGCCGTGATCCAGGTCGGGCAGTAGCTTTCATCTGCGGAGCACTTAAGTTAATTACATGGAGGCCGGAGGCCGCGGAGGCCGTGGAGCCGGTTCTGCACTCGGGCCTCCCGCAGCCAAACATCACAGGGTCCAGATGCCAAGCCTTGGCAGCTTAAGCCCAACAAATTTCCTTTGTCAAGAAATGCAAACGGCAAGACACTGAAGCGTGGGCTGCCTCAGTGAGCGGTCTCCTGGGGCGAGCGGCCGCGGAGCCCAGGCCAGGAACCGTTTTGAGTTGCGGGATTCGGTTCGGGACGGGTTACTGATGAAAATGCAGGGTTGCCTCCTTTAATCCAACGCACAGCATTCAGGCAACTTGAGGAGAATGCACCCCAGGAGTGGGGATGTGGGGAGACCCCCCAAAAGACCCCTCTCCGGGCCTTCTTCCTAGACCTCTTCTCCTTCTCTCTGACTCCTTCCAATCTGTCCCAGTTTAAATCATCCCTCCTCTTGGACCCTCCATGGATGCCCCTCAGGCACCATGTCTGAGCGTGTCTATCCCCGTCTCTGTCCTCATGGTGATGGTGCACCCCACGCTTATCATTTGGCCTCTTCACTGTAGAGCAACCTCCTTCCCTGGCCTCATGTTCCAGGTTCCATTCGTGAGAGTGGCATTCATGGCCCTCTCCTTCGCCCCTGCATTGCAGGGTGGCTTGGACTGGGTGGGTGGACCTGTCTGATTCTGGGTGGTGGCCCGAGGAAGCCCTCTGGTGCAGCACAGGTGAGACCTGGCTGCCCATACGAGCTCTCACAAGCAGCAAAGCTGACGTTTTGACTGTGCCCGGCTTTGGTGGAGTTAGCGCTCGGGTCGATTCAGAGGAGAGGGCTGTGTTTAGTTACATCTCAGCGGGGGACTGAATTGTGTCCCCTCAAATGATATGTTCAAGTCCTCACATGTGGTACCTGCAGATTTCACCTTACTTAGAAGTAGGCCCTTTGTCGATGTAAGCAAAGTAAAATAAGGTCATACTAGATTAGGGTGGGCCCTAATCCAATGACTGGTGTCCTGATAAGAAGAGGGAAACTGGGACTCAAAGACAGACACACAAGAAAGAAGGCCATGTGGAGACAGAGATTGGAGTGATGCCGCTACAAGCCAAGGAACACCAAAGATTGCAAGCAACCATCGGAAGCTGGGAGAGGAGACCGAGGATCTTCCCCAAGAGTGTCGGAAGGAGTTCGGCCCTAAAGACACTTTGATTTCAGATTTCCAGCCTCCAAAAGTGCAAGAGAATACACTTTTGTTGTTTTAAGCCACCCAGTTTGTGGTGCTTTGTATAGCAGCCACAGGAAACTAAGGCACCTCCTAAACCTCCCACCATAATCACCTGCTGTGTCCCCCCAACTAGACTCTGAGCATTGTTGGGGAGAGAAAATAATGTCTGTTTCTTATCCAGTGCAAGGCTCATGGCTGACACCCCATAACAAAAGACCTATTAACAATGGAAAAGTGCAACAATTTATTTAAGTTTTACGTGACATGAGAGCTTTCAGAAGCGAAGACCCAAAGAAAAAGGAAAACCATTTATTTTTATGCTTAGGTTTGATAAATAGGGGACAATCATGTGACTGGACAAAAAAGGGTGTGACCTGATGGTAACAAACCAGGGGGCGGGGTGTGACCACGGGACCAGACAAACTGGGCCCCTCTGTTAATAACAAAATGCCGAGTTATTTTGCAGGTATAGCAGAGCCAAAAATTACAAGTCATGTAGCCTGGGCATGAGCAACTGGGAAAGCTTTGACCTCTAAAAATACCCAGAACCAATGATTCTTCTCCTCAGAACCAAGACCAGACATCGCCAGAACTTGCAAGGAGTCCATTGGCCTGGAAGATGGGAGCTAAAATCTGCTTCAACCTGCCTTACTGAAAATGGTCAAATTTGAAGCCCTCCAATCAAACTCTGCCAAACCAACATTCCTAGATCCCTCCCCTTGCCCTCTGAGCCTGAAAACTTGCCCCAGATGCCAGCCTGGGGAGACAGACTCCGCCCACCTCTGTCTCCTTGCTGCCTGGTCTCGCAGTAAAGCCTTTCCTTCCTCAAAAGCTGATGCTGTGGTATCGGCTTCTGCGCACACGGGGCAGCGAGCCCATGTTCCCAGCGACAGGGGCTCAGCAAGCCTGTGTGTTCAGACTCCTCTTGGCATCTCCTCCGGGGATAGGGCAGGACACCTGTCACGTGATAGCCTGCTTTCAGGGGAGATGGGTTAGTGAATTCCCGTATGGCTGGCTCTCACACAGAAAGGCAGCAGGTCAGAGAGTCACTTTCCTGCTTCTGCTGTGTTCCCAATTTCCCAGGTGACATCCTTTGGGATGGCTGCTCCCCAACAGCATCATGGAGAGTGGGGACCACGTCTCCCACAACTTGGCGCTCGCTCTTGGTCAGAAGTAACCTCCAAGACCCAAGTCAAGGTAGAGCTTCCCTGTCCCCCACCCAGCCTGTCTCAGGGCCTCTTTGTGTCCCCACAGCCCCTCACATAGCATCTGTCATGCTGTGCTGTCATTGTCACCTCTGGGCAGCCAGCCCTCTGCCGGCCCATGATGCATGGGATGTGTGTTGAATGAACAGACGCCTCAACACACAACAGGGCATCCCAATGCGCCCTGAACACACACTCCACACAGAGCTCAACTTCGCCTCAGAGATCATAGCCCCCACGTGGGGACAGAAATAGGAGAAAAAACCAGCATGGCCTGCTGGCCCCTAAAAGAGCAAGAATAAATGAAGAGGAAAATCCCCATGAATTCCCTAAGTTGGGCTCCCTTTAAGCCAGACCTGAAACATACTGTGTGAGCCTTTGCTTTTTGGTATGTGCATGTAAGAAAAATACATTTTGTCTAGCTGTAGAACGTTGCCCCTTTTATGGGTTTCCAAAGCCACCTATCAGCCTGCGTTTTTACTGTTTGCTTTTTCTCTAGTGAATACTGTTGCTGGCAGAAATGGAGATACAGTTAACTCCCCGAAGGCAAGTGGCTTGGGAGGACCAAGAGGGATCCACTAGAGAATGTCATAACATCTATTCTGGGAAGAAAAGTTCCAGACACAGGTTGGTGTTTAGTTTATGGGAGGATATCACCAAGTCCTGAATCTAGCAAGAATCTTTCTAAAGTTAAACAGCCAATAACTTAATCTTTCCTCAGTCACCACAAGCTACCCAGAAGGGAAAGCTAGAACAGACCTTATTCTCTTGGTATAAAAATCACACTTTTGCACTGAACTCGCTGAGCCTCAAATTTGCTGTTCTCTCATTCCTTCTGCCTGAAACTACAATCCCTATCTGTCTTGGCCCTAACACCTTCTCCTCCTGCTGGTCTCAGCTTAAATGTTACCTCTTTAGGAGGCGTTTGAGCCCCATTCTAGCTCAGCACTCCTGCAGGACCCATGTGTGTGGGTCTCCAGGTGAGGTGACTATATCTGCCCTAGCCACACCATACCCCAGCACTGCACCTGGAACACAGTAAGCTCTCAATATCCAGAAAGTTAAGCAACTTGGCTGTCTCCCTGGAGCCCCTGGCTTAGTGAGAGGCACATGCTGGCCATTTGGTTTTGGCTGCTCTAAGAGAGACCCAGAATAATAGTAACTTAACAAGATAGAGGCTCATTTCTCTCTTATTGGGGGTCCAGGCTCCCTCTGTCTTCTTGATCTACCTAATAGGAAACTTTCACCTCATGGCCCAGGATGGCTCCTTCAGCTCCTGCCCTCACATCTACCCTCCAGCTAATGAGAAGAAAGGGGGCAAAGGTAGGACATGCCTTGTAAGGTATATACTTCACTTCTGCTCTCGACCCATTGGCCAGAACTTGAGCACATGGCCACACTTGGCTGCAAGGGAGTCTGGGAAAGTAGTCATGAGCTGGGTGATCACATGCCAGCTAAGAACTCCATCACCATAGAAGAAGGACAGAATGGACATGCAGGGACAGTGGGCCAGCCCTGCCACCTCCAGGCATCAATCATCCTGAGTAACTCTCATGGGTCTCTCCTCATAAACATTTCTCTAGCCAAAGTGAAATATCCCAAGAATGGATGGACAGGCACCACATGTACTCACCAGCCAATTGGTATTAGCTGATCAACACCTAAGTGGACACACAGGAACAACTTTTATTGGGTGTCGGGCAGATAGGACGGGGGAGGAGGGGATGGGTATATACATACATAATGAGTGTGATGTGCACCATCTGGGGGATGGTCAGGCTTGAGGCTCTGACTGGAGGGGGGAAGGGGGCAAGGGCAATGTACGTAACCTTTTAATAATAAAAAAAAAAGAAAAAAAAAACATAAATAGGCCAGGCATGGTGGCTCACGCCTGTAATACCAGCAGTTTGGGAGGCTGAGGTGGAAGGATCGCTTAAGCCCAGGAGTTTGGGATCAGACTGGGCAACTTAGCCAGACCTTGTCTCTACAAAAAAAGTATTAAAATTATAACATAAAAAAGGATAAACATGAATATTATACTTACACTTTTGTTCTTCAATATTTTTCTGGATCCACACATATCTACCCCATTCTTTTAAACTGGTTAAGTTTTTCTAATACGAATAAGCCATGGTATATGATGGACAGTTAGGTTGTTTCCATTTGCCTTCATTACAATGTTATGACACAGTGTTTCTCAAAATTCTGCGGACATCAGAATCACCCGAAGGGCTTGTTAAAATAGATTCTTGGGACCCATCTCCGAATACTCTGATTCAGTAGTTCTGGGGTGGGACTCCTCACCCCAGTTCTAACATTTCTAACAAGCTTTCAGAGGATGCTAATCCCACTGGTCCAGGGAGCTTACTTTGATTAGTACTGCTGTAATGAATATCCATACGTGGGCTTCCTGTAACATTTGTGAATGCTCTTGCATAGGAGTGAGGGGAGGGAAGAATTTGCTGGGTTTTAGGGTGTGTGCATTTTAAATTTATGGACACTGAGAAATTATCCTCCAGAGTGGCTATAGAGCTTACATTCCCCTAGCAGTGTGTGAAGTATGAGGGTACATGTTTCCCCAATTTTTTTGTGAGAATAGTTTCTTGCTTGTCCCTGATCACTAATGAGGTTCATAATCATTTCATAAGCGTACAGCCCATCTATAGCTCCTCTTCTATGAATTGCATATTCATACCTTAAGCATGTTTTTAAAATAGATCATTGATGTGTTTGTTTTTCTCATTAACTTATAGCAATTTTAAAATGAATATATTGAATATTAATTCCTTGCCTGTTTTATATGTCTGAAAATGGGTTTTTTTTTCTAGTTCTCTTTCCTCTATATAACACAGTTATTATTTTACTGTTAATTTTGTAATGTTACCTGAATGGCACTGGTCCCTCTGAGGAGCATAAAAATTCCAGAATGAAACATTATTTTCCTCTTGGACCCTCAGTTCAAATCCTGTGCCTGTGCTGCTGAATGCTGGCTAGTGATCAGCACATTGTGGAGAACCTGAGAAAGGGATAGGCCGCAGACTCCCCCAGTCCCTAATAGCCAAAGGAAGGTCCCCCGTGGAGGAGAACCCTGAACTAATTTAAGGGCATAAGACTCACATATGTAGTTGAAATAAAGCAACCTCTATTTTGTCAAAAAAGAATTTCTCTAAGCTCCTGAGTAAAAGTTCTTCTAAACCACTTTGACATAGGATTATTCTCTTTTGACATATTATAAACATTAAAGAAAATTTAATGCCCATCTGGACAGTTAGTTTTTGCCAATTGCTACCACCACCAGCTGCAAAACTACACTGCCTACAAGCCATCCAGCTGCCATGCATGCTCCGTGCCAAGAGAGAGCAAGCTGCCAACGCTGCTTCAAGTGGCTGGGCTGGTTTGCAGCCAGGATTTGAGGGAGGATGTGCTGTGAAACACAGTAGTCAGGACTCGGATTTTCAATGAATGTTATTTGTGTTTGGTTCTTTTTTTTTCTGGTCATCTACTGTGGGAGGCTGCTGGGGACACCATCCCTTTCCTGGAAATGGCAGCAAAACATGTTGATCCTTCTTCCTCTGCCTTTTATGTACTTGCTGGCATCCTTTGCATTCACATTCTGCTGCCACACAGGCATTAGCTGGAACCGCCTGGAGCTGCAGAAAATGGTGTCATCTCTCCAAGGCTGGGTTTCCCCAGCTCCTAATCTCTCTCCCGTCTCTGACAGCACCCCTCTCCTTGGAGTTTTTTTTTTTTCCTTATTTGTTTGGCATTTATTTTCCCACAAAATAGCAAAGAGAAACTGCTTCCTCAGCTAGCGTTTTCCTAGAAGTGTTCTCATATTTGTGCACTTGGGTTCCAAGCACTCCTGTGGTGTGGACGTTTCCCCTCAACAGAGGAGAGGTTCTTCTTCCTTTGAGGAGCAAATCATTTTCCAGTTCATGAGATAAATTCTCCGTTGACATCTTTAGTGGGTTGTATCAGTGTTTGCCAAATATTCCATTTTATTTCCCTGTCCCATTCTCTGTGGGAGGATTGATTATTCATCCCCTTCTCATGGAAGCCAGGAGAAGCCATGGGACTCACTTACGTCAATAAAATGTGGCCAGAGAGATGTGTGTGACTTCCGGGCAGTATTTTCAAGAGCCAGGTTTTGGGTTGAAATGTTTCTTTTCTCTCTGCCAGAAGAACAGCCATGGCAAGATGGAGACTGCTCCACCAGCCTGGGTTCCAGAATGAAGAGGACATGGAGCAGAGGCACAGCTGACCGGTGACAGACATTTAGCATAATAAACATCAAACTGGGGTGTTGAAACCACTGAGATATTTGGTATTACTTGTTACTGCAGCATAACCTAGCCTATAGTGACTGATACAATATCCTTTCATTTGTAGATCTATAATAAAATATTCCAAAAATCATATCGAGATTATGCAGTAGAACATGGAATAGGAAATCTGAGATAGCTACCCTTAAAACTAGGCAGTGCTGCTTGCCTGCTAAGGTGCATTTGGCCAGGTTAACACAGGATGTTAGCATGTGAAAAGCTGCAGGGATCTTAGAGCTCTTCTATTTAAGCTCCCTTGATTTGCAGTTGAGGAAATTGAGGCTCAAGATGTGGATGAACCTCCTTTAGTTACCCAGCTGGGTGGTGGACGAACGCAGCTCAGACTGGAGGAAGCCAGGCTGGACTTCCAGGCTCCTTCAGCCTTGCCTTCTCCTGAGGTCTCGGCTTTGTTACCATTGGGGAAAAGATAAGAGAAGATTCTTAAGTAAAATTTTTCTATCATTTTATTTAAAGTATTTCTGATAACTTTAAACATATTAAACTTTCACCTGCCCACTTTAAGTGCCAGATCATTTCCTATTCTCTATACTACCAGTTCTTGTCAAAGACACCTAATATCACCCAAATGAAATGCCTATTTAGAGAAGCAAATTTACCATAAAAGACAAGTATAAGAGATTTTTCTTTTAGTCACTATTCCAACACATCCACAGTCCTCTTCATTTTGGCATACAGTTGAGAGTTGATACCGTACAACTGTTTTTCCAAATTGGTCAAGTCTAATTTTATTGTAGCACATGTAAAGAGATCAGCTCACTTTTGAATAGCAGAACGTCTTATTTTATAAATTGTTATCCCTTAATAACAACAGAAGCTATTAATAATATTTATACCATGCTAACTGTTAACAAAGATCTATTCGAAGTGCTTTACCTCTTTTTACATGCTTAATCCTCAGAGCAAACATGTGATGTATTATCACCCCTCATTTATAAGTCAGGAAATGGTGGCACATGAAAGTTCAGTAACTTACCAAGGTCCAACCATTAGGGAGTGGCAAGGCTTGGATTTGAACCCAGGCAGCCTAGCTATACTGCTTCTGGAATGATGGTAACAACGATAATGATAAAAGTAACAATAGCAGCAGCGAACACCATGGAAGTATTAAATAACGGTCACGTGCAGGCACTATGTGCCATGTTATGTCCATCATCTGTGATCCCTGAAATATGTTTTACAATAATTTAGGAAATTGAGGCTTGAAGACATGATGTGTCTTGCCCAATGTCACATGAATGATGAACCTGGAGTTCAAGGCCAGATGTATCTAACCTCAAAGTCTGATCGCCCTTCACTTGGCCATGCTGGCTTTCATGTCTTCCCTACCTTACAGCAGTGTGACAGAGTGAAGGGGTTGTCTTTAGCTGAGCAGATTTTTATTGCTTTTGTATCAAATACACTAAGTAGCATAATAATGAAGTTTCTGTCTCTGGAAATGTAGATTCTGAGCAGGACAGGTAGAAACCCACTGATCAATGACGTGATGAAGGTGTACACGCATCACATGGGAGTACGGACCAGGTGCCCAGTAAGGTCCCCACTTGCCCCGAGCTTCTGTGAGGCTACAGCTCTGCCGTATTTCTGTAGGAGCACTGTGATCATTCCTCCGCTTTCAGAGATGTGAAATTGAGGTTAGAGTGGCAAAGTGCCTCAGGCTGCCTGACTCTGGTGTTAGTTGTGGGGCTGGTAGTAAAACTTGGGTCCTTTTCCTCAGAGATCACACTCTATATGATGGATTTCACAGTTTGGACTGTCTGGGAATGTCTTTTGCAGAGATTTCCAAAGCCTGACTGGAATTTTCTACCACTGAAAGTGTTGAAACTATTATTAAAAAGAAATATTAGAAAAATACATAGAGTTTTAAGTTGTGCATGTGTTTTAATTTTTAATTGATGGCAGCTAAGAATGGGGCTACAGCAGTACATGGACTCAGTTTGTGAGTCACTGTGTATCTGGACTGCAGGGCACAGTCCTGAGATTCCTAAGTGCCCAGTCTGTGAACAGGGTTGTGGGGAGAGTCCACCCTTGTTCCTTTACCCCTAACCCTCTGGGACGGGAAGGGATGGAAAAATTTTAAGGCCCTGGAGGATCCCTAGGAAACAATTTGTATTAGTTATGATACAGCTTAACATAATGGCTTAAATAAGAGAGAAGTTTTTTATTTCTTACATACTAGTTCAGGCATTGGCCCTCTGGCCTGGGGTGGTGGCTCCTTCCATCTGCACAGCCACCAACCCTGGCATGCGACCTTTTCCCGATCCCACGGCATAGCTTACCACTATTTCCACAGGTCAGCCCATGGAAAAGGAGAAAGGGGCGAGGGGAGGCAATGCCACTTCCCTCCGGGGCATGATCTGGAAGCTTCACGCATTCCTTCCACTCATCTCGTTGGCCATAACTTGGCCACATGGCTCCACGCAACATCAAAAGGGGCTGAGAAATGGAGTCTATATTCTGGGTGTCCAAGTGCCCAGCTGAAAACTGCATTATTTACGGAAGAAAGGGAGAATGAATTTTGGGGGACAGTTTTCAGGCTCTGCCACACCTCTGCTCCCTCGTCTGCTTTCTCTCTCCACCTGCACAAGCAGGTCCCAAGGCCCTGCTCCAGCATAACCTAGCCCGGGCCATCGTTGCCTGCGGGGCTGTTTTAATATCCCTTTTATAAAGTTACAGCCCTTTTATAAAGGGCCGTTCAGTCTTGGAGGAGTGGTATCTCCAAGGAAACACTGTCCTACAACCAAGAGTAGTTAATAAACAACTCAAATCCTTAACTTACTTTTTTTGGATAAATATAGAAAGATCCCATCATAATCCACAGTGAGTTTTAAATTCCCTTTCCTTCCTCCCTGGTTTTCTGTCCTTGAAGGCTGCCGCAGAACTTCATACTGACAACTCCTTTCCCTGCAAATAATCTCTGAATGTTCAGCCTTAAATGGCTTTCTCTCTCTCCTGTTTTTTTATTTATGTATTTCAACTCAGTCTATCTCCCTGTAAGCAAGCATTTTTCCTCTTGAAAGGCGACAAGCCGAAGGGGAGAAGGTAAACACAGACTTCTCGTACCCGGCTGGAGGTGGGGTAGAAGAGAATATGCGGTTGTGACTCAGGTGATCATGTCTGGCCCATCACACTGGTCCTCCATGTGTACTGTCTGATCTGTGTTCCACACAGAGGTGGCCAAAAGCATTTTTAAGATATAAATCAGGATAACATCATTTCTCTGCTTAATGCACTTCATTGCTTCTCACGGTACTTGGAGGAAAAACACCCTGCTCTGCAGGGCAGCGGGGCTCCGGTGCTGCCCGGGTGCCCAAGCCCTCTGGCCGCTCGCCCACCCCTTCTGCTCCTCGGAGACCTTCCCGCCTCCGACCTCACACCTGCTGCCTCCTCTCCTGAGTGCTCTCCTGAACTCAGGCAGCTCCCGTGGGTTTTTCAGTTTCTGTAAAATGTCTTTCCAGAGATGGCTTTCCTGACCTTTCATCCCATAATAAAACAGTTATTTCCTCTAACGGGACACAGCAGATATCACCACATACATGCATGTCTTTATTGGTGCAATTCCTGAATCTTTCACTACAGGGTAAGCTCCAGGAAGGCAAGGCCCCATTTCGCTCCGCACTATGCACCCATGCCCTAAGCTCTGTTAGAGAGGATGAGATGCTTCCTACAAGCTTCTCGCTAGCTTGTGCCATTTCTCTATCAATGGCATAGATTGCTTATGTTTTAAGCAGAGGATGCAGAGCCGGCACCCCAGTCCGGATCGGTTAGCAAATGTTCATCTCACTCTCCCCGCTTCTTTTCCTTCTGCTTTCTGCTCTGCTCTGCAGCCTAGGACGTGTTACTCAATGACCAGCTACAGGTCAGGAGATGCTGCTGTGTTAGAGGGGAAACCAAGGCTCACCCTTTCTCACAGCTTGGTAGGTCCCAGCCACTCTCATACATGCTAAGCTTTTGGATGGAGCTGGCATTTCTAGTCAACGCTGTCATTGGCATATGCATTAGGGTTCTTCAGAGAAACGGAACATATATACATGTATGCTCACATATATGCTTATATACATAGAGAGAGAAATATTAACTTTAAGGAATTGGCTCACGTGATTATGTGATGATGGAGGCTGGCAAGTCCAAAATCAGCAGGCTGGAGACCCAGGGAAGAGCTGCCGCTGCATTTGGAGGCCGTCTGCTGCAGAATCCCCTCTTACTCAGGGAGGTCGTTCTGTTGTTCTCCTCGGGCCTTGACTTCCACTGATTGGACGAGGCCCACCCACATTGTGGAGGGCAATCTGCTTTGCTCACAGTTCACCAATTTGCACGTTCCTCTCATCCAAAAACACCCTCGCAGAAACACGCAGAATAATGTTTGACCACATATCTGGGCACTGTGGCCCAGCCAAGTTGACACATAAAATTAACCATCACAGTGTATGAACTTGTTCCTCTTGGGGAGGAAAAAGTTCCAGTGTTCTTCTGAAAACAAGAATGGTCCCCAAACAAAGAGGCTAAGCAGTGCGGCTGGGAATGCTGGGGGAGGGAAGGGAGGAGGAGGGCACCTTAGCCCTGGGGGGGATGGCTGTGCCGAGAAGTCGGGGTGTCACTGGAAAAGGCAGAGAGGAGACAGGTGAGGGGGAGTCACAGGGCAGAGCGGGGGACGGTGGGTCTCCATACGCCGAGGGCGCAGGGGTTGCCCTTTGCTCTCGCCTGTCTGTGGACAGACTCCGCTGTCCCCTCCTCCACATTTAGTGATCCACCCGTGGCTCCCTGCCACTAGGTTTATTTGGAAGCAATAGATAAATGTCAGCACTTAGAAGCTATGAAACGTCCTAACTGGCCCCCCTAGACTAATAAACATAAAAAAAAAATCCTGATTCAGGCAGCCTGATGGGCTCATTGGTGAGAGGGAGATAAAGTTTCCCTTCAGGACATTTATAATTTACATAATAAAAAGCTTTTCACCTTCCAGTCAAGGAGCAAAATTAATTACCGTGGCCCTGTTACCTCATGGAACATTTTTTGCTTAAACTGGCAGGAACAGTTTGTGAACTCTTCAGTGGGGTGGGGGCGCGGCTGTGAGTGGAGGCAGGGAGGGAGGCGGCCCACGGTCACTTTCAGCGGCCGGGGGCGGCCGTGGGGCGGGTTGTGCTCTGCCTTCCACACAGTCTGCGGCCTGACCTGTCCTTTCAGTCCATTCAGCACCAAATAATGCACTAATGATAATGGACTCAGGCAATCTGAGGCCCGATAATCACCTCCCCTCGGACAGATGTTGAATGGACAGTCACCAGAAGGGTTGTCTCGATCACAGCCTTCAGTCATGTCTTGTCCTCTTCTCTTTTGGGCACAATTTCAAATAGCAAATAGAAAAGCTGGTGTTGCCGTGCCCCTGGTTCTGAAGATATATGGATGGCCCCAAAGTCCTTTGATTAGGGAGCTGTATTTGATATCCATGAAGGGCTCCCGTTCCAAATTCGTCGAGCTCTTCAGAAAGCTGACAGCATTAGGCTAATATCATTAATTCTCACCCCACTCCTGTGAGGGAAGCAGGTGGCCCACATTATTTTGGCTATTTTGCAGATGGAGAGATAGAGGCGCAGGGAGGTTAAGTGTTGCATCCACTTTCTGCTGATGAGCTGGGAATAGCAAGCAGTCGCAGGCCGGCGAGGTTATGGGGTCTCTGGGAAGGCAAGAGAGGCTCAGCTGAGCATCTCTGGAAAGCAGGTGCGGGCTGTGAATGTGACAATGGGAAGTCAAAGCCTCCTACCTTTTATAAAAGAGAGCCATTAGTGCTTTAATATTCATCGTTAGTTTATAGCAATTATAACACGGGATTGCAAAGGAAATAGAAAGGATGTCTGGCAAAAATTGTGCTTTCCTTCTCCTTTAAGCCTGGTTTCCTTTCTTGGCTAAACAGAATATCAATAGACAAGTTGCTTTTATTCCAAAGTTCGAGGGAGAGCAGGATATGTGGACAGGGCCAGCTCCGGGAAAGCCGTCCATGCTGGAGTCCTCAGGGCGCCTCCCCAGCGCTCCTGCTCACTTTGGCTTGCAAGCCCTCCTCTGATTTTCCTTTGTGGGACAGAGCTGGGTGGGCCGAGTCTGCAGGGTACTGGGGCAGCTCTCTCATCTGCAGAGTGAGCGCCATAAAAGCAGGTGCCTTCTAGAGTTTTTGTGAGGACTAAATGAATCAGTCCACATAAACCGCTTAAGACAGCACCTGGTGCATAGTAAACACTCCAATAAATGTTAACATTTTTTATTCATAATAGTTGGCATATACTCTTTTTAGGGGGAGAAATTATTTCACGTGTGATTTGATCAACCAATAGCTAGGCTCATTTGCATGTTAAGATGACCAAAATAACTAGTTCAGTTGTACCATAGTCTGGTGATTGTTGGTAGTTTAGTGGCCAAATTGGACTGATTGTATAGTAATAAGATATTGCCACAAACTGTTTGCAAAGCAGTCTACTTAGAACACTTAGCACATAGAGACCTGGCTACCATGATTCCCTTTACCCATTTGTCTATTCACACACATCTATTTATTCAAAAACCATTAAGCATCTGCTATTGGGAACAAAGACACATGAGATCTGGTCTCGCCCCTTAGGAAGCGCAAGGCTGGGGAAAACACAGGTAATACATGTCAAGTCATTGGGAGAAAGGCCAAGTGTGCCCCAGGTGATGAAGAAGTCTCCCCCATTAGGAGGAAATGTCTGAGCTGAGGCTTGATAGAGAGGAGGGTGTTAGCCAGGAAGGAAAGGGCACATGAGGCAGAGGAAAGGCAGGCACAGCCCACACGGAGCGGGTGGGAGTCTGGCCTGGTGGGGAGCTCAGGCTGGCTGCAGCGGGATGCACAGGGGGAGGGGAGGGGAGGGAAGGGCCATTTCCTGCAAGGCCTCCTGTGCCCTGGGGAGTTTGGACTTTATCCCCTAGGCCAGAGGGCTTGGGGACAGTGGGAAGAAGGGCAGGTGAGCAGGAAAGAGGAAGAGGGATGACCTCAGAATGAAGCAGAGACCTTTCCAACTCCTCTCAAGTTCTCACATCATGTCAGAATCAAGAGGGATGAAGGGTGCAAAGTATAAACATTTCTTGGGGAGAGTCTAGTAAATTCCTTTTCCTCCACTCCTTGACTCTTGAGAACAACCTCTCTTGGTAACGGATGACATGGAAGGATTTAAGCAGGGCAGGGACGCACTCAGAGGGGCGTTTTAGAACTCTTACTTTACTAGTAGTGTGGATAATGGACCGCCCCATAGATTAGGGACAGAGTAGGGTGTGATTGATGGTACAAATTCAGGCAGAGGGGCTCAGCTGTGAACTAAATAGGAAGTATTTAGAAAATGACCTCTCTTTGTGGCTTCTTGGACATAGGCATGTGGGAAGAGGCAGCTTCATCTGGTGGCCTTAATGAAGGTAGGAATATAGGAGAGGAAGCAGCTTACTTTTTATTTTGAGGTGCTGGTAAGACTTCCCTTGGAGACACTTTGGGTAGCAGTTCAAAAAAGTAGATGTGTAGTTTAGGAGACAATTTTGTCTTAAAAACTAGTAGTCTTGTTCTATAGTCCTAACTCACCTATCTGAGTATCAGAGATGACTTTATTAAATATTTTTTTTACAATTCATTCATTAGCATTTATAAGAATAATAATATACCGGGTGGGATGAATGGGTTTTCTTTCCTTATATGGAGGATATTCCAAGTATTCTCATACCGTCTATATTGGATTAATTTTTTTTTCAAATATTAGACTGCTGTTCTTCCTCTTTCAAATTCTTGCTTACATTTCAAAAGTTGACTTGGTTCCATCTCGCAAGTTAAAGATCCGCAGGTAAAGAGGGCTGAAGAACATAGAGACATTGAGAAAGTAAATGACAGGTTAAATAAAGGAAGGGGGAGAGAAAAAGATAATAATTAGCAATCCAAAATTAAATGAAACAGAAAATAGAGGTTTCCAGGCCAAGAAGGGTCTTGGGAAAAGGGAAGGGAAGAGAGACTGAGTGTACTCATGTTGATGTTCTTTTCTTGTATAAATTTTAAATCAAATTTGGCTTTGGATTTCTGGCAATGCAGCATGAGCTGGAAAATGGAGACTTCTTGCTTGCTACTTTTAGCTCTCACCATTCTGCTGGTTCAGACAACTTCTCGCTGGGTTCAGTGGCAATGAAATGCAAATCATAAATGATGAGAGCTGGCCTCCGGGGAAAAGGGGGCCTGGATGGGATCCAAGGTCTGCAACACGGAGGAAAGACATATTTCTTTGTCACACGCAGTAGACTCTCCCTGAGGGTTTCAGCGATGGGAATAAAATGATTGGGAGGGGGTGGGGGAGTGGGAGTGGAAATGATTACAACATTCTTCTCTCATATGAAAAACCAAACAAAAACAAACGCTCCGTGAGTGTGAACACAGACTAGCGCGAAGGCCTCGCGACCCCTCTTCACAGCACACTCCATATACCATAGTTACAACCTCAGGCTGCGAAATGCGTACACACCTCTAGGGCCACGCGGTACACGCACAGACACGTACTCATCACGAGGCTGGACCTGCGGTGGGGAAGCTGTCAAGTAAGTTTGAGATCGTTTTTCAAACATTTTCAGTTCAGGAAAATTCAGAATACATTTTCCCAAACACTTTCCCTCTGACTATTTAAACCCATGCGTATTCTGAGGGAAATTTAATCCACATGTTTCTGATTCATTTACACTTAATTCATCAAATTGTTGTTTTGTAAGAGTCATTTGATGTCTGAGAAGCTTTATGAGGGTTTTTTTGTTTTGTTTTGTTTTTATAAACCTTATTTGAAACGGGATATTGCTTATGCCAACAAAATGCCAAAGAACGTCAATCTGAATCTGAATTCACAACCGAGAGGTTTAAGGTGGTGGGAGGCGTGAGGGAGGGAGGAGGTGTTAAGAAGAACCTTGGTTTGGCAAAACACATTCTCTCATGTTTAAGCACAATGCTGGGGATGGAGTCTTCTCATTTAATTTCCCAAAGAAAAATAAATGCGAAGAACACCTTGTCCATTAGCGGTCTTAGCCATCTGCTTGTGATTCTCAGACAACATTGTTTTCCATTGTTTCATTCATGAGGGGTCAGAACTTCTTGCAGATTTTCAACAGGAACTGAGCCCTGCGTGGAAAGATTATATTTGATTTTCAAAACCAGCCTGAAGGTCAGGTGTGGTGGCATGCTCCTGTAATCCCATCTACTTGGGAGGCTGACGCAAGAGGATCGCTTGAGCTCAGGAGTTTGAGACCAGTCTGAGCAACATGGTGAGACCCTGTTTGAAAGACAAAAATACGAAAAAACCCAGCTTAATGTTAGGTGGCCAAACACCAGTGATTTTTAACACAGCCTGTTGTCTTTAATGTCTGGCTGGCTCCCTCCAGATACAAGATACTGACCTTCTCACGGTCCAAGAACAAGGGCTTGAATGTCTCTGTCTAGCTGGCACCGCCGCGTGGATATTAAGCTTTGCTTGGATGATCAGATTGGCGTGACTCTATATGACCAGTCCAAGAGACGATTCTAACTTTTTCCTCCTTGGCAAAAGGCAACTTCTCTAAGATAATTTTCTTGGAATGAAACTCTATTCTATTTTGACCCAAACACATTCTCTCCCATCCCCCACTAGCACTGTTGTCACTGTTGTGGTTTTGGAGAGGGTGAGCTTCCAATATGACAAAACCATCAGAGGAAATAAGAAAGAAGACCAGATACAAAGAGATGATTAACCACAGCCTAGAGAAATTCTCCTGCTTTAACATAAAATCTTGGAGCACTGACAGTTAATTGTCTACTGATTTTGGTAGAGGAAAAAATACATTGTCTTCAAACACATTTATAAATATGATAAAGGTCATTTCTGGGTTGGTTGACTTTAAAGAAAAGATTTTTATGCCCTGTAAAATCTGATCCCCATTGCTGAATCACTTATATTTAATATGTACATTTTACACATAAGTATAAGTTGGCTTTTAAATGTTTTCAGAAAATAGTGCTTTAAATCCAGGACAGCAATTTGATTGAGACTTGCTATAGTTGAAAATAAAATAATTACAGGGTAAATTCAGTGTTACTTGGATACGAGTTCATGCCTGTAACTCCTATCCAAGGTCTCCGATCAGCGTGCAATATGCATTTCACTGTCATGACCTTGGTTGATTTTGTCTGAACCAGTGCAATGGAGTTATAAGAAATCAGCCAAGAAGGGTCCCCGTGGAGAAGTTATGGGGAATTTTGTTTGTGTTTTTACTGCCAGTTCAGGGCTTA
The DNA here is from genome assembly GCA_963573855.1 of Lepilemur septentrionalis. Taxonomy (NCBI): domain Eukaryota; kingdom Metazoa; phylum Chordata; class Mammalia; order Primates; family Lepilemuridae; genus Lepilemur; species Lepilemur septentrionalis. The sequence goes on along the minus strand of CAUYMX010052750.1, from coordinate 21,387 downwards.
AGTGGAAAGTAAGAATGTGAAGCACTTGTGCTTTCCTTTCTGATGGTTAATCTGTACTCCAGACTTTAGAAATCCCAGTTCCTACCCCTTGCATTGACACGATGTGTGTGAGTGCTGTGGGAAAAGGCAGATTCGATTCTCTTTTGTCCTTTGACGTCTCTATTGGTAAAATGGACTAGTGACAATGTTACTCACTTTCTTAAGGAAATGGGAAAGCAGATACCAAAATGGTTAAAAATAGGACCTGTCATAGAGTAGGAAAAGACATATTGTGAAAAATAAAGAGCCATGTTAAAAGAAGGTAAAATAAAACGGAATTCTTGCTTGATTAAAAGGTATTTAATTAGACGGGCTTACAATAAAAGTAAGCTCCATAGAGATTTTTGCTTAGTTTGTTCACTGCAATATCCCAAGTCCCTGGAACAGTGCCTGGCACATATTAGGCATTTGATAAATAGTTGTTGAATTAAAGACTAGATGGATAAATATCAGCAAAAGTAGGCACAGCAGTGGAGTGATAATTCGCTTTCTTTTTTCCTCCTCAGGCAAAGCAATAGGTTGACATGTGGGGAAATGGCAGGCAGGTGGACACCCGCAGAGCTGTGCACAGTTCCGCAGCCTGGTCCCCGGGGGCCACGCTGTAGGGGTGTGTCTGCTGATGCTGCTTGCTGGGAGGCCAGCATGGGGTCACCAGAAGGTCTCTGAGGACAAAATGGAGAAGCCCGGACAACTAAGCTTTTCACTCTTAAAAACATTGGGGTGATAAAGAAATAAGTAATGTGAGGTTAATTTAGAAATTCTGCTTCAATTTTTAAACTCTAAAGTAATAAAAACAAGTGGGCCGGATTCAAGTCACTGAAAAAACATGGAATTTACTTTAAGGGCTATCACAGTGTTGGCTTTAGGGAGTATATTAGTCTATTCTGGCTGCTGTAATGAAATACCACAGAATAGGTGGTTTAAACAACAGAAATTAATTTTCTTACAGTCCTGGAGGCTGGACGTCCAAGAACAAGGTGTTGGCAGGTTTGGTTTCTCCCAAGGCCTCTCTTCCTGGCTAGCAGATAACCACCTTCTCACCATCTGTGTCCTTCTTGCTGTATCCTCACATGACCTTTGCTCTGTGTGTGTGGAGAGAGAGAATGAGAGCGAGCGAGAGATCGAGAGAGATCAATCTCTGGTATCACTTTCTCTTCTTATAAGGACACTAATCCCATTAGATTGGGCCCTACCCTCTGACTCATTTACTCTTAATTATCTCCCTAAGGGCCCTATCTTTTTTTTTTATTATTTTTTTATTTTTATTTTTATTTTTTTTACCTAAGCAAAAGAGCTTAAAGGCCCTCTCTTTAAATATAGTCACTTTGAGGGTTAGGGCTTCAACATATAAATTTTGATAGAGACACAATTCAGTCTGTAACAGAGGGTTAGAGAGTCCATTCTCGGGTTCAAGTGGAGGCGTCAGCACTGAGGGGGTATTTCCGAGGCCTTGCCAAGCATTTTCCTAAAGCAGGCACAGTCATTCAAAATGAAAGATTTTCTCATGTGTTAAGGGGGTGGCTGCTCTATGATCCCTGGCTTCTATTTAAAGCACCATTATTACTATTGAATCGTGGCATTAATCATGCCACAAGATATATATAAAGCCTAGGGCCTGCTTTATGGTTACAAAGCCTAGGCAACAGGCATGTTCAGTAGGAAGAGAGCCCGACTATCTATTCATATATTTTTAAGGGCACATTATATACTGGAAATACAGTACGTAGGCTTTCAAATTCTTATGCAAACCAGTGAAAGGGCAAATTATTTACCAGTCAGGTCAGCATTCTTGGGGGAATTACTATTCTCGTGAATTTTGAAAATACCACTCTCAAAATTCAGAGTCAGAAGGATCCTCTGAGAAATCCATATCTTCATTTTATTAATGAGGACACACAGACCTAGAGAAGTTAGGAGAATTAATTAATGTTTTGCAGCCAGCCAGCCAGCCAGGAGGTAGGAGGCAGGCCTAGGTTTCTTTCACGGGGCATGAGGTCTTGTAAAAAGTGCCTGCAGCCCTTGCCTGCAAGTCAGGGAGGGCCTCCACCACTGGTCCATGCATTTGTCTTGGTCCTCATTTAATTCATCAGTGACAAAAATGTTCAATGAATGTGTACCCCAGCCCAACAACAATAGACAAAAGCATAACATTCTGTCTCAAGAGATACACCGTCTGGTTTTGGATGATGAGACTAACGTTCAAAAAAAGAATACAAGAGCATATACAATCACAGAAGCAGCTAAAATCCTAGTGGGCTTCTAAAGACTGCTTGGGTTTCCTTGGAGTCTTTTGAGGGGCTTTGAAGTCAGATCCAGATTTGAGCTCAATTTTGTTACTAACTGGGTGCCCTTCGGTAGTCACTGGGCTCCCTGAGCCTCAATATCCCCATCTATAAAGAGAAGAGCTCAGGGCTGGGGACAGGTATGTTTTGCCTCCTGGGGCAGTCATGGTGGCTATTGTCATCACACAACTGCAGTCCCGACTGCTCTTAAAACAGCTGCCACTGCCGCTGCCACTGCCATTCCTGGCGCATCCTTCCCCTGCAATAGAACAGCAGGTTTACTTGGAGATTAGCCTCTGCTGGCCCTTGAGACAACCCCTGAAGGTTGCTTCATTTTTATGGAATGAAGAACATTTCCAATCTTCTTTATAATACTCTCTTATTTTCCCCAAGAACCTGACAGGTGGGTTTTTGTGAGACCTGTTTGTAGTTCCTTTGTGATCCTCCTACACTGCACCATAAATATCTAAGCATAATTCTTCCCCCTCCTCGGTGAATGGAGGAAATCTTATACCTTGTTTTTCTACTTCTATTGTAGTGAACTTTTTCCATGTTTGAACAGACACACGAGCATTTTATAACACAGGAACCAAGAGAATCTTTGGGTGCAAATTGAAACTCTGCATCCACCCTTTGTGTGACCTTGAGCAAATTACTTAATTTCTGTGTGCCTTATTTCTTTATCTATAAAATGGATATATGTTCATATCTTATGGTTCTTGTGATCATTAAACATGATATTCTGTGAAAAATATTTAATGTGGCACCTGGCACATAGCAAACACTCAATAAATATTAGCTGCTGTTATTATAAATATCATCAAGACTTTTAAAGAAGACATAAGATTGCTTTGTGTAGGGCTACTTTAAATAAAGAAGGAAGCAAAATAAAGAAGGAGATCTCAGAACAAAATTTCCCAAGCATTGGTCCATGAATGCTCCAGGCATTACAATAAGCCCTGAAGAATAGAGTTACTTTGGGTCTCTGAAAGAGCTAATGGGAAACAAACAGAGAGAAAAAAGCACACTTGGTAAGGTAAGTGAAGGAAGGTACCCACAAGGGCCAGGGCCAGAAGGAGCAGCGTTTAAATCTTCCTGGGGGAAGTTAGGGTAGAGGGATCTTTATCGAGGAGGAAGAGTTGACTTGAAGCTTAAAAGAATGGTTAGGGGCTGGCCAGGTGAGGAAGGAGGTCCAAGAATCCTCCAGGCAGAAGGACTGGCATATTGAAAGAAATGGAGGCATGAGTGAACAAAATACATTCTGGAAATAGCAAATAGTTGGTTCTGTTGTAGGACACATGGGGGAGGACGGTAGGAAATGAAGCTGGAGAGGGTGGGTAAGTATTGGTTTATGAAAGGGCTACATGTCGTGCTACAGAGTCCAGATTTTATCCTGCCCACCAATATTCTCTCGCTGTGTTTCCCAGATTCCTCAGTATGTTAATAGGTGTTCCATTAATAAAAACAGTCTGGGGTCCAATACATTCAAGAAATATTTGACACAACAGAATTAAATGGTTTTTCTTACTGTAGGATTTTCAGAGCACTAATATGCCAAGAGGAGAAGACAAAATGAAGCTTTCTCAAAATTAATTAGATTTTAAAATACTTTTTCTACTGAGCACATGTTAACATCCAGTTCCAGAGGACAATGAAGAATTTTGAGGAGGGGAGTGACATATGATTATATTTTATTTAGGATTAGAAAGACAATTATGGCAGTAAAGTGGAGATGGAATAGAGAATGTTTATGAGGGGAAGGTGTTTTTGAAGCAATATAGTATGTGTTCTTTAAGTATAATTATTATTCTGAAATGAGTAATATAAACATGTCACCTAATTCAAAGGGACTGCTAATTAAAAAATAGAATACTGAATTAGTTCTTATTTACAAAGCACAGTAGTGCTTTGCTGGCCAGTGGTACTTACTATAGAGAATTCATCAATGAATTGGGTGCGTATTTAACAGAATTCTTTGATTACCCAGTGTAGCACACACTGCTATATATATTTTCATAGGTTGATATGGTGACTTTGGAAAGCAAAGCTATTCGTCAACTCTAAAGATGCATAAGATAGGATGAATACAGGGGCTGTTCCACCTATTAACTGAATGAACATGAGCAAATTATTTAATCTTTTTAATTCTAAGTTTTCTAACTTGTAAAAGAGAAGTGATAATTTCTGCCTCAGGGAGTTGTTTTGATAGGATGGCCTTAAAGTTCTTTGGAAACTATAAAAGACTGTGTTATCAGAAAAAAACTCTAAACTCTGTAACATAACTTAAAGAGGTTTATTCTGTGCTGAATGTGTGTGACCAGCCAAGAGCACGTGGCCTCAAAATATCCTGAGAAAATGTACCCGTAATAGCTGGGTTACAGTTTGGTTTTATACATTCATGGAGATGGGAATTACATGTAAGACCCTAAGTCAACATGAGGAGGACGAACATTGGATGCTTTAATTTAAGATAAGGATGTCTGTTAATCAGAGACAAGCCAGGGGACATTTACCTGAACTCAAGTGTTCTGTTAAGTAAATTGATGGCCTGCAGGTGTTGTTTAAGCTTTGCCTTGTATAGCCTTAGGCTTGTTATTGGTTTAGCATCTTACTGTTACTAAAGGCTATCTCCAAGAGGGGGGCATGGGGTTATGAGGCCTGTCTAACCTCACTTCTCATGGCCAGCAACTCAGCTTTAGGGGTTTTCTGGAGCCAAAAGTGGGTCCATTCAGTCAGCAGGTGTCTTAAGATTTTATTTTAGTTCACAACCGCCTAAGTGAATAGTTGTTAGACCCTGTAGGGAGCTGGTCCACAGTGGGCCCTGGGTAACATTTGTGGAATGAATGATTCTGTGAAAGCAGATCTTTGCCCCATTTTTTAGCAGCAAGTAAAAGGGCATTTGCTCAATGTGCACAACTGGAATTTTTAAAATCACGAGTCGTTATCTGGTAGCTCTCTCCTGGGCTGTCAACTCCCTGTCAGATGAATCTGAGCTGTGCTTTCCAAGGTCCCCTCAACAATTTCCACTCCCCGCTCCCAATTTTCCTAACTAAAAGAGGCTTCAGGAGGCTCCATTAAATGCATTGCTTTTGAGGGTGCACAAGCAGGCAGCTCTTTGTTTCCAAGTGACTTCTCTTGACGGCACTTTCTTCCTGGGCAGCCCTGCTCTTGGAGTTCACCTTAGGAAACGGGAAGGGATGGGGGGAGGCACATCATGAAGGGTCCCTGTCGTGTTCTAACACCTCCTTAGCACGAGGCCCCAGCTCTGGGCTTCACACTCTGGGCAGCTCTGTCCTGATGCTCAGGTTAGTGGGGAAAAGGGAATGAGGCAGAAAACAAGGCAGTTCCGACGCTTTTGAGAGCTGAGAACTCTAATGCCGCTTGAGTCCTTCCTCTACCTTTTGGTGGTGTGACGGGCTATACAGCCAAAGTATAAACTATCACAACCTTCTGCAAGGTTTCTCTTCCCCGCGCCCGACTCCATCTCCAAAGCCCCCAGCCAGCGCGCGGCTGCCTTTGTCTCTCTGTCCTTTCATGTAAGTGGATCTCTGCCAGTGATGAGAGTTCATAAAAATGACTGGAGAACAATCATAAAATAAACCAAGTTGTGTTACCATACAATAGATTCTTTGCAGTTATAATTCTTCTGAACCGACAGCTAAGAACTGAAGAAAGGTGAAACAATCAAAATTAATCTCCGCGGTTATGCAGCAGTGGTTTTTCCCCTCGAGCGTTCTTCCTGGGCAAGGAGCGCGCTGGCCAGCAGGGGGCAGTGTTCGTCTTCAAATGACGCGAGCCCGCGGCCCGGCTCCCCGCGCCCGCCCGCTCCCGCGTCCGAGGATCCCAGGCCCTCCAGAGCGAACGCTGGCGAGTCTTCCTAAACACGAATTTCCTGATTACAAATCTTACGGTGTGGTAAGTCTAGATTTGCTCTGAGTTCTGACATTAAAACAAAAGCACTTCCATAAAACGGAATGGCGGGGACTTTACGGCGGCGCTCAGCGTTATCTTCGTTGTGAATAATGTTTTCATTATTGCGGGTTGTCGGGATGGTCACAGAGTAACTGAAAATCACTCCAGTGTTAGCATAGCGGCTACACTGGGTTTTTTTGTTTGTTTGCTTTGGTTTGGTTTTCATTGTTGTAGTCACCCTGAAGCTGTTCCAATAAGCAAGGGACAGATGAAACAACTTGCTACCAATCAGCCAAACCTTTCCCTGAAAACTCTCCAGTCTTTAGAATAAGCATATTCTACTTTCCCAGAACAGAAACGCATTGTCCCTGAGTGGCGGCTTAGATTTTCAACGAAAGGACTAGAATCAAGCTGTGTTGCCAGTCAACTTTTAACCAGTTGAGTAATATATGAGAAGCCCCAAATAGTCTAGGTTTTACCCATAAAACCTCATCTGAAAGTTAAAAAAAAAAATAAAAAGGCAGCGCACATGTGCAAACAGCCCTGCAGCTTTAGCCTCCTGTTGATAACAACACCCTCACTCCGAAGTGGTATGGGGTAGGTACAGAGGGAAGGCTGTCCCCTCCCCAGGTGGCCTTGCTGCCAGAACCGGCATTCAAGAATGTGGGTGCAGTCAGAAGATTAAAAGATCCACAGCTGCTTCAACCTCTGAACTCTTACTTAAAACACACAGTCTTGGTTTTACTTCAATGAGAAACACACATTTCAAGGAAACATTTAAGATTATTTTTTTCCCAAATTCTTGGAGAATTTTGCTTTATTCTTCCTTCTAAGGCATAGTTTCTAGTAATTTTCCCATATAATTTTTGCTTCCTGTGACTGATAGTTTATTGCAATGCCTGACACATTTTATGGTGCTATTACAAAATTTAACTGAAATATACGAGAATAGTGTGTTTACAAAGATTGTGCAATCCTCTGTGTTAATAGAAACAAAGTTCCTTTGGAAGAGTTAAGTGGGTCTTAAGCTATAGTACTGAGAGAGAGAGAGAGGGAGAGAGACATACAGAGAAAAAGGGAAAATTTAGCTCTTAAATCCTTCACCTTTGCCTTTTTCAATTACCATCATTTGTAGTTGAATCCGGTGTTCACCCTAAGGAGGCTGTGTGTTGAAACTGGCTTCCTTAAGAGTTAAGGAATTTAATGCGCTGAGATTTTGGACTTTGGGAAACACAAAATGGATCATTTGACCTTGAATTGTATATCACAATCCCCTGTTTCAGCATAAAGGCTGCATATGTACATGTTTAATGAATAAGACCCTTAAGGTTTGCAAAAAAAAAAAAAAGAAAAAAAAGCAACACCCTAGATTTATATATTCCATTAAACATGATCTTCACAGGCTAATTAGTTAGTAATTTCACCCTTGCTTGTAATATAAACCATTTTATGCTCAATAATAATAAAATCTATGTAAACCAGGCTCTTTATTAATAAACATTATGTGCTTCTGGCTTTCAAATAAAATAATGCTTTACGTGCTTTTCTCTCCATCATGCCTACACTAATCACACAGTAAAAATCAAACAACTAAAACAGTGGTTTTTATCTCATGCTGTAGAAAAACAATACAGAGACCCTGTCAAGAGCTTCCGAATGAGCCATGAACCAGAGAAGGCTGGGAGGGAGGACAGAAATCCAAATCTTTATTTCAGTGTTTGGCATCAAACCACTTTTAGGCCCTTAGGAGGACTGAAAATACATTTTTGAATAATGAGCTGACATCGTGGGATCACAGACAAGGGACAAGACTCTGAATCTCCCTTGCTCATCACCTCCCTCTGACCTGCGAGGACCCACTGAAGCAGTTCGTGGAGGAGCTCTGAGAGTCTGTGCCGTGAGGCCGCTGCGGCTGCTGAGGTGGCTCCCAAGTGGACAGTGACACAGGAAACCTTATGTTTCAGCTACTGGTATCATATAACTATCTTCTGCCAGAAAGGCTCCTATCTGTGGTACGTGCCTTACTCTAGCTACCAGTAGTGGAGCACACCCAGGGAGGGCCAGCTACACAATGTGCAGGGATCACTGCAAAATGTAAATTCGAAGCGCTTTGTTCAAAAGTTATTAAAAATTTCAAGATGATGCCAAAGAGCATTAAAGCAAGTATGGGGCCTTCTAAGTAAGCACGGGCCCTGTGAGCATAGGTGACAAGCCTGTGAAGCTGCTCTGTGCCCGGGAGACACAGTGGCTCCAGGCCTGCCACACAAAATTTATTTTTCCTACATATTTCATCTCCCCCAAAGATGGGATGTTCTAGCCAACACAAGAAGAGCTCTGGTCATTTTGGAGCCACTGTGAAAGTCTTCAACACGTTAATTCCAGATAACCCTTCTGCTGATATTATATCTAGTATCATTTGTACAAGTGTATTCAGAGAACTCTGAATAAAGAAAATATTTATTGACAAATGAACAGGTCTTTTCTAGAATATATTTCCATTTTAAAAGCATCCAAAGCACTGGGAAATTTTGGTTATTCTATGAAGGCTCCTATCTAAAGTTACCTTTTGTTAGATAATAATAATAAAAACAGTGGCTCACATTTATTGTTTAATATGTATTAACCTATTAATCCACCAAACAACCCAATCCCTTAAGATAGGTAGTATATGCTCAAGTTGTAGATTGGAGGAAGAGAACAGTTAGGTAAATCGTTCAAGGTCACAAAGATAGTAAGTGACAGAGGTGAGATTTGGTCTCAGGTAATCTTGTCCAGAGTTCATGCTCTCGATCACATCACAGCTCTCAGGCAAGGTGAAGGCGCTATTTTGGAAATTTATTCCATGACTGCTCTGGCACTATGGCTCAGCAATATAGCAGCCAATTCCCTTCTGCCCGTCACTCCTGTTTCCCTGTGTCCACTGTGGTCTCCTTCATGCCATCATGGGGTAATGCGGGCAACACAGGGCCCCCCAGGATGAATGCTTTGAACTGAATCTTTTCAACCAAATAACCATTCAGCTCAGTCAGGTAACCAGTTCAGCTGCCTGTTGGTTTTACTTGGCTGTTTGGTGTCTGAATCAGTGAATGGGCAGCTGAGTCTTTGGAGCAATGTAGACACAGCCTTGGGTTGAAGTGATGCCACTACTGTGATGCTGAATGACACTCATGAAGTTCTTCGTGTAGAAATCGACATTGCCAGGCTTGACTCCATGGGGAGGGGATTCACTTCTTCTCTAATTGAATCTAAGCAATTTAAAATATTGTTATTCCTCTCTGATCGTAGCTAAATGGATCGAATAATGCATTGAGTCAGCAATACAGAGGTAAACACAAAATAAGGACACCAGGCATACTGCTATTTCTTTCTACCTTTAAGGGAGAATGCTGCTGAGAACTGTACTTGCGGAGATTTTCTTCTATGCAGAAAGTCAAGGTTAGTGTCCACATTGTGAGTTCTAATGAGCAAATCAGACATCATCCATGATTCTGGAAGAACAAGTTGGAGGCCGGAGTGCAAACCAGTGTTTGTTTAAGGCTGACTAAGGCGGGTAAATGATCCAAGGAGTCTCATGGGAAGAAACATTGACGGGCAGAAGGTTGAAAACCTGAGGAATGTTTTTAAGAGTCAGGTTGATAGTCTCTTTGCTCTGTAAAGATCTGAGGATGATTCCACTTACCTTGCATGTATCTCTTTATCACTTTTAAATATTTACAGATAAATGTTTAAGTGCTTGGAAGCTTGGGCATCTCTGCTTATCAAAAAGCCGCTTTTAAAAGGCAGTTCAGGCTGGAGTTGGTGGACCCATGGAAATGTCCTCTGTCTCGTTTATGTCTGATAGTGACAAAGCTAATTGGGATTGGCGCTGGCTATTCTAGATGACTTTGCTGGGAAGAAGACTGTACGACATTCTGAATGAATTCAGATTTGTGAAAGAACAGACTATTAGAGGGCAGTGTACATAACCAAATGGGAGATGTGTCCACCGTTGTATGTAAGTCTCTGTTTGAGAGAAAACTAGATGCCAGTTATTCATAAATATTCAACAGATATTTATTGAGTGCCTTTTTTTATTTGCCTGGTGCTGTGCGAGGAATTGTAACAGAGCCGTGAATACGGCATACAAGAGCTCTGCCTTCAAAAAGATACAATCTTGGTGAGATAAGAAGCAACTATGGTATCCGGGTAGTATGTACACATTGACCGTCAAATGTGAAAAGACAACACATCTTACGCTTGTGCATTCTCTGCCCATTTCTAGAAAAGAAGCTTTTACCTGCGGGACAGATGCAAATGCTTCCTGCCCACCACTAAAGATATGTCTAGGGAAAAACCAAGGAAGCATGGAATAGGATCCTATAATAATTTAAGCTGTAAACTTTAATTTGTTACACACACGTTAAAAAAGCAGAGTAATATTCACTATTGTATAAATCAAATCAACCGTTTACCCTGTAAAATATTTTTATGTACGACAGATCTCATAAAGCTGAACACTTAGTCTATTTCACTAAGCGCAACATAAATGATGTGGCCTGTGAAGATTTTCTCCTACCGTCCCCAACACTTGGGAAATTGAATAGTCAAAGTCAGGATTATGTTATTCAGACCTAGAGTTAATTGTCCTTCAAAAATCTAACCTTTCTGTAATCCTAGCACTCTGGGAGGCCGAGGCGGGCGGATCACTCGAGGACAGGAGTTCAAGACCAGCCTGAGCAAGAGCAAGACCCCATCTCTACTAAAAAAATAGAAAGAAATTAATTGGCCAATTAAAAATATGTAGAAAAAATTAGCCGGGCATGGTGGCGCATGCCTGTAGTCTCAGCTACTCGGGAGGCTGAGGCAGGAGGATCGCTTGAGCCCAGGAGTTTGAGGTTGCTGTGAGCTAGGCTGATGCCATGGCACTTACTCTAGCCCAGGCAACAGAGTGAGACTCTGTCTCAAAAAAAAAAAAAAAAAAAAATCTAACCTTTCATAGAGTTCTGTGTTGGTAACCACTAGGATAATCTTTTATTTAGGACTGATTTCCCTGAGAAATAATGTCTTTTCAGAAGTTAGTGGTTTGGTTTGTTTGACTATCAAAGGAGCTTAAGAAAATCCTAGTTTTCTAGAACCTTGATATAAGTTCTAACTCACCTTTCTAGTACCTGGGAGAATGAATGACCAAGAGGAGCTTCTTATATTGGCCTCATTTCTCCAACTCTCAGTCAGACCTTTGGGGTTTGGCAAGTCCCTTTAGCATATTTTGCCAGGCACTTTCCCCATAATTTTTTAAACCCATGTGTGTTTCAAGAGAAATTTAATCTACATGTCTCTGGTTCGTTTACACTTAGCTCATCAGAATGTTATTTTGCTGGAGTTCTTTCATTGTCTGGGAGATCGGTGAATCCTCCAGCAAACTCTAAACTTTTTCTGTCACAATTTCTGAGAATAAACAAAATCTGAACTTTCTAATTCTATTTTCTCAGGAGTCAATTGTTCTAGGTGCTGTTTGAAATAACAAAGTGTCCGCAGCCTTTGATGCTGGTGTGTCATCCAAATTTGTCGGGCCCGGAGCAATAGCAAGAAAAAGAACTTGATGTAAAGATAACTTTTAAGATAAGTATCAACTCTAAAGAAAGAGTTTCTGAAAATGGGGTATTTAGAGAAGTTTGATAATCTCCAAATATCCTACCTACTATAAAATGATTAGTAATTGACTTAAAATGTTGACTTAAAATCAACTCGAAATTGATTCATTTGAAATTCATTAGTTAAAGAAAGTAAAAAAGTAAGAAACCTTTTCCCTCTATCTAATGGTACCTTAAATTTGCTGGTGAGAATCACTACAAAAGTACACATTGCATGTTTTATAAAGCAAAATGGTTACTCTGTCTCCTAAAAAGCAACTTCAGCATCTACTCGCAATGCTGAATGAGCAACTAGAGACTCTCTGGCTCAGAGTCAGGGAGCCTGCTTTCCACGCTCTCACTTTTGTATGACTTGAAGATAATTTATAGGCACCCTCGAGAATCTTACCTTGTGTAAGATTCAGAAAACCAGGCTTGCACTACTTATGTGAAAATATTTTTCAGGATAAAATGAAATAATAAACAAAAGTACTTTAAATTTCTATGTGTGAAGCATATTTCCCTAATGGTACATTTCCAACTCTTTTCGGTGAAACTTTTTTCCCCTTCTCATCACGTCTGGGTAACAAACAGCTTGTGGACTGGCACTGGTCTGTGGCCCACACTCAGAGCAGTTTTGGCGTACAGAGCAGGTAGGACCTACCTGTCAGTGTCCCAAGGGTGTTCTCCTTTCAGCACCTGGCATACATGGTTCCTAACACCGTGTCGCGTTGTGGTTTTGAGCTGCTGTCTCTCTCCCTGCCTTCCCAGACACAGTAGCTCCATGGATGAGACATATTTCTGAGTATTTCACATTTAGATTTTCAGTGATGCTCTTTTGGGCTTCATGCCTTGGCATCATCTTCGATTCTGCCAGCTCCCTTACCCCAGTTCCCATAACTTAACTTCTCAGGCATCTCTCCTCTCCTCTCTATTCCTGTTGCTACCCTTCTGGGCAGGTTTTCCTGCTTAGACCATTATCAGCCTCTGTCCAGCTAAGCTACTCTTCACACTGTGACTGAATTAACATTCCTCAGCTACATCCCTGACAATATCAATCCTTTGCTCACAGACCTTCGGAGGCTCCCTGGTGTCTGTCGGATGAGTACTGCCTGTCTTCCTCTTTCCTGTCTTTGAGCCTCTTCTCATGCCATCCTCTGAGCCTAAAATATTCCCCAGCCTGACACTGGCATCCTCTCCATCTTTCCAGGCTTACACCAAACACCATCTTCCCTGTGAAGCCTCTGTCAGGGGACGTGCTCTGTCCATTCCTGTGACAGCCTGTCCCCTTCACCCAACACAGATGCACTCCAGCCCTCCGGTGCTTTCTGGGTTAGATTTAACAACTTCCCTCCCCTCTTCCCCACGCCCACCCCAACTCAACTGTGAACAATTTGAAACGAGGGCTCACACTAATCTTTTAAATAAAAAAGAATTATTATTGTTACCAAATAGCATAAATTCCCTTTGCCATAAAAAGAAGGTTCAAGTAATATGGAGAAAATCAATGGTAACCTTGATCATTTCTCCTAATCTCAGTCTCTTGGGTAACCATGATCATGTGTCACGTGTTTGGTGGTTTAGGGTGCATCATTTGAGAACAATTCCCTGTTTATATATTTGCTTATATTACTGTGGAAATATCTTTATTTTGTGTACGCAAGTCAAGAGCTATATAAGTGTTAGCTATTATTACTTTTGTCTGCAACTCATTCTTTTCATTTGGCGATATGCTCTGAAGGTTGATATGTCTTGAGATCTGTTCCCATCAGTACCCATAGATCTACCTTAGTTTGTAACTGCCCAGAGCATTCCAGGAATGGATGTAACCAAGTTTATTTAACTGTTACTCTATCAATGGACACCAGAATTGTTTATAATAACCTTCTTGTTATTACAAATATCCATGTCTCTCTTTTCTAGAACTCAGCACGATGCCTTGCACTTACGAGTACTTGATACATACTTGTGGAATGGACCAAACCGAGGAGTTCCAAGTTCTTTTGAGTTGTTAACTGTTTAAGAGATTAGGAGTGAGAATCCTTTGAGATGGCCTACAGAAATTTCCTGGAAGATGACTCATATTCAGACTTCACAGTTACGGTGAGGTGAAGAATATGAAGGAGGCTTTCAAGGAGCTGAATGAAAATTAGAAAAGTACAAATGAAGGCCTAGGAAGAAAGGCTTAAGTGAGTCTGAGAGTGAACGTGATGATGTTCTTCCTGTGTGAAGATCGATATTCTCTCCACACAGAGATAGAGGCAGGAGAGGACTGTCAACTTGTTAAATTGGGTTAGCATGAGGATTGTTAGACCTAGGATGATTGTGAATTCCCCTCCTGGAGACTTGGAGAAGCAAATTTGTTTCTCCTCTTTAGGAAGCAGTGTCATAGTAGTCTTATCTCATTGCAAGGAGCTAGATTAGATGACTTCTGAAGGATCTTTCCTGAAGGAGAACTTAATAGCTCTTAGTGCTCTCTTCAAATGCTGGGCTTGTGCTGTTGTGATTGATTCAGCAGACTCCACATTCCTAGAGGGCACAGTTGTTGTGTTAATGATCACAGTGAAACGTGAGAGTGCCTTCAGGTCTGCTTGCATTGTGCCTAACTTCAGATTTTTTGACCTGACCTTTTAACTCTTTTTCCCTGGAAATAAATCCTTTCAGGTAGATTGGTATTTGAAGTCTGCCATTTACTTCTTCGATCTTTGTTTAGGCTACAGTTCCATCAGCATCAGTGGCTTGAGTAATGGATGGAATTCGAATACAGGCCAATCTTAGAAATATGTATTCATGTGTCAGACCCATGTCTTAAAAGACTGTTAAGTTATGTTCTCTGTATATTCAGGTTTTGTTTCCCAAACTTCATTTACTCCGGCATCTCATCCCAGAGTAGCTGACTACGTGGGAATAAAGCTCATTCTCTCCGTGGCCCTGGCGGTTTGCCTCAGCCCTAGGTATTGCATAATTGACCCACACTTCTGACAACGGCTGCTACTTCATGCTTTTCTCTTCTTAGTCCTTCTCTGATTATCTGGAGGGACAAACTGCCTGCTGGGGTTTGCACTTTCAGCACTTGTGAGTCTAAGGCTGGCGGAAACCTGGGAGATCAGCACTGTATTAATCAATCATGTCCTGCTGTTCATTTATTGTCTTTATTGCAGCTCGTAAGCTTTGATTTAGGCTCAGATTTTCTCTTAAGGAAGAAAGCAACTTGTGGCTCCATATTGTTAAATGAGGGACTCAGTACATCCTCCATGTCCTCAAATCATAGCTCAGGTTCAGTGGTGATCAAGGCAGTGACCCCTCCTGTCTATGATACCTGCTCTTTCTCGTGTACGCTTCCCTCTCCCCCTTGTCATTGTCTAAATAGCAGCCCTGGAATGCATTTTACTTATAGATTTTGTAAGTAAAAGTGGTAAAGTTTGTAAGAATTTTCCCCCAGAAGGAATGTTACCAGAGAGGTTTTGATTCCTAGTTAATGTACAACTTTAAAAAAAAAATCTTAAAGACTCTTTTTGATAGATCATAAATGATTTATAGTAAGGCAAAAAAAGAGGGGATTAGAATCTTCATGGCTGGCACCAAAATTCTTCCCTGGCTGAAAACTGTTGCTAAAAGGAAACCTGTTTAATAAGATTCCAGGGTAAAAAGTGAGCCCCTAAGGGCAGGGCTTGCTGAAGGAGGAAAGAAAATAGATAGAGAAACTGTTCTACTAAGAAATAGATAGGCATGGGATGGAAATGAGGGCCAAGCCAGGGAATGTGGCTAAGGAACTCAAGAACAGGAATTTTTAATTTAAGGGGTTTGCCTTTATTTATTTAGTTATTTATTCAAGACAGGCTCTCACCTGTTGCCTGGGCTAGAGTGCAGCGGCGTCATCATAGCTCACTGCAACCTCACATCCCTAGGCTCAAGTGATTCTCCTGCTTCACCCTCCCGAATAACTGGGACTACAGGTGCACACCACCAGGCTTGGCTAATTTTTCTATTTTTTTGTAGAGATGGGGGTCTTGCTATGTTGCTTAAGCTGGTCAGAAACTCCTGACCTCAAGCGATCCTCCTGCCTCAGCCTCCCAAAGTGCTAGGATTACAGCATTAGCCAGTATGCCTGGCCAGGTTTGCCTTCGTATGTTCAACCCCCTTATTATGGATAATTCAATAAAATCTGTTATTTATGTAAGAGTCTTGTGACAGTGGTTATTTTTAATTGAGGAACTAGGCCAAATTCTGTTTCTGGATCAACAAGACAAGGGAAAGAGACACGAGGCAGACAGTGAGATAATTCATGAACTGAATTGATTTGGTGGAATTTGTTGTCCCTTTCTCTTGCCTGTCTCTGGAATTTGCAGAAGCCCTGGAGAGGGATAAGACTTTTCCAGGCAGAGAACTGGGGTTTTAGCAGACCACATCTATATCTTACAGAGAAGGAAGATCTCAACTGACATCTAGGTTAGGGGTATTTATACTGTGTAGTACAAAGCTTTCTGAAATGGATAAGATCTACTTAGAGGAGAAATATGGTATAGTGGGTAGAGCGGTGCTTACCCTACCTCTTCTAAAAAGAAAGGTATATCTATTTGAAACCTGTGAATGTGACCTTATTTGAAAGAAAGGGTCTTTGTAGATGTAATTAAGTTAGGGAATCTCAAGATGAGAACTTCTTGGATTAGGTTGGTCCCTAAATCCAATGGCAAGTGTCCTTATATGGAAAGAGAAGGGGAGAGGACACAGAGCAAAAGACCATGTGAAGACAAAAGCAGAGATTGGAGTTGTACTGCCACAGGCAGGGGACCCCTGGAGCCACAAAAGCTGGGAGAGGCAAGGAAGGATTATCCCTCAGAGCTTCGGAGATCGTGGCCCTGCCAACACCTGATTGCAGACTTCTGGCCTCCAGGATGGGAAGAGAGTACATTGCTGCTGCGCTAAGCTACCTAGTCCATGGCAATTTGTTGTGACAGCCCTAGGAAACTAATACACACAGTAACCCCCAGCCAAATCCAATTTCATGTTATCCTAGGACATTCTTCTCCTTATCAGTCTTGCTTAGTTTTTACTGCAGAGAGCCAAGAGCTGAAGAACAGTTTCTAAGGGGCCACAGAATTCAAAATTCTTTGGAAACATTTTTTAGGCTCTTTTTGTTGGGAAAGAAGTGTTTTCTTTCCCCGCCCTCTATCAATGATTCCAAAGATGATGGTGTTGCCGCTGCCTTTGTTAAGTAGCACATTGGAGAGTCAGTTGTGGATCTTCTGGCTGCATTTGTGGTTGGGATCTTGTTTTTTGAACATGACTGGGCAAGGATGTTTATGCACTGTTCACGACAAGTGCTGGAAGTAACAACGTGGGTTTAATCAGCCAAGCCCTGGAAGTGAAGATAGTTCTTGGAATAGCTCTAGGTCAAGCCTTGCCCTCCCGCCCCTCAACACTTCGTGGGAAGGAGCTGGTGCTACTCAGTTGTGGTCTGCATGACTGCTGACATATAAGTTCCCTCTTAGGGGACAGGTCTCATGAAGACTTGGAAATAGTCCTTGTTGGTTCTATATTTTTTCATGGAACAAAAACAGCAGAGCCCTTGCCATTTGTGAGGAAGCAACAAATCTCTCTCTTGTCCTGTGAGCATTTGCTGCCGGGAGACTCTATCGCTTCTGAGCAGTTCTAAAGAAACGCTGGAGAAAGTTAAAAACAACAAAGAAGCACAAGGATGGAAGTTTCGGAAGCAAAGGTACAGAATAAGGATGAACATTAAAATTATTGAAATAAGCACTGAACTAATGAACAAATGTAACGACAACTTCATAAAAACACCTTCTCTTAATGGGAAGCTGAAGTATGAGATACAGACAAGACACACTGTCATGTCTTTGGTGGCTGAGATGGTGATGTCTTCTGCAGCTTCTAAACCTTTTTGTGTTTCAAAGCTGGCCCAAAAGGAGACAGAGATACTTGAATGAATGAATGAGATTGTATCAAGGACTCAAACTATGTTCATATTCTCTGTTGCTCTTTGAGATCCCAACGGAACAGTTTTTTCTTTTTGCATATTTCTGCATTCCTGGCAAAGTTCCGTATGGGGGGAGATTGCCCACGAAGACAGACATTAGTCACTCTGACACCTAACACTCCAAGAAATGAAACAGAGCAGCTCTGAAGTGAGGAAAACTACGGGAGTCCGAGCTTTGCCAAGCCCTTAATTAGTGTCGGAGTAACCTTAGCCATTTCCCTTCTGTGTCTCTTTTGAATCATAGCTACCAACTTGTTGCTTTTTTTCAACAGGATTTAATACTTAGATTTATCCAGGAATTATCCAGGAAACTGCTAATTTTATTTGTCCTCTCAGCCTGTTATTTCAGGTTAAATCTATAAAGGCAAATTATTAGGGCTATAACCCTAATCCCACCAATTTTCTCAGGCCTCATGGTAAATAGTATTACAGTAAAGTCCTATTTAAGCAGCTCCTAAATAATCAGAAGCCTCCATTATCGGAAGTGTTTTTACTACACTCCATTGTTTTGAGAAGGAATGGGGCAAAGTAACGGAATCCATTAAACAACTTCATCTCAGGGAGGTAAAGAGAAGTAAAAACACCTTTCAGGTATGCCCTCTACATTTTATTCATTTATAGATATAATCCTATGCAGAATCATTGAGAATTAGGGCTAGAGAAGGCCTTACAAAATATTATCTAGTTCAACTATCTATCTTATTAGTAATAAACGTGGAAACAGGGTCAAGATGTCAATTGCAGTGTCCGAAGTTTTACTGGCAGAGTTGGACACGAAACATTGGCCTCTCAATTCCCAAGTTGACTGTTTTATCCAGCGCAATGGCTTGCAGCAGTTGCCAAGAAAAATTTTTCACTGTCTTCCTTGTACTTCTTAGTAAAGCAGGAAGATTAATTAATATGTTTTTGAAAGGACAGTGAAAACAGAGAGAGTTTTCTACTCAATCTTGAACTAAAGAGAACCATCCATTTTCCAGACTATGCTAAACCTGCTGCTGCTTTGCTCTAAAACCTGCTGTTTGCATTTCTTGTCTCTTTTTTTCTTTACTAGAGGCAGTATAGTTCAGGATCCTGTTTTACATGTGGGATAAGTTTCTAAAGACTTCAGGTGACTCAGAACTAGTGTTGGAGTTGGAACTAGTTGGAACTATTGGATGAAATGTGAAGACAGCACATTTTGGGAGAGCATTAATCCACTGCTTTGGGAGCTCATTCCTATGCCCTTATTCAGACAGACACTTTGCCAGCTCTTTTCCACTCTTTTCCATTATCCTTGCACCATTGGCTCTCCTTACTAGCTGTGTTACCTTGAGCAAGTAACTCAACCTCTCTGTGCCTCAGTTTCCTCATCTATAAAGGTGATGATACTATGCACCTCCTGGGGTTGCTTTCCCTCATAGGGATGATTAAAGGAGATAATTGCTTGTGTATATCATGTGGGACTGAGTTTGGCTGCATATATACAGCATATATACAGCACAAAATAACAATGGCCCAAACAAGGTAGAAATGTATTTCTTGCTTGGATTAAAAAAGGTTTGAAGGCAGGCGTGCAGGGCTGGTGTGACAGCTTCAACAGGACCCAGACGTGTGTTTCTGCTCTGCTGTCCCTGTCCCCACATCCACGGCCCTCCCTGCCCTCTGGTGGTCACATCTTCTGCAGCTTCCCAGCATTCCTGTGCCAGCACGGGCTACCTAGTGCTCCTCAGCCAAGGGTTTTTTCACCTGGGGTGTTTCTTTCTCCTGTTAATGTGGGAATGTCCATTTGGAAAGAAGGAGAATGTAATTTACACTTAAGTATTGGTGGTGGATAGACTTACTGGATTTGCATTTTTGCTGCTAAGTTCGCAAGAATGTTGAGGATTAATAGTGGGTTTGGGAAGAGAGGATCATTCCTGTCCCCTTCAATGCCATGACATGAAGACTGCCTACAGTGACAAACTGCCTAGGAAAGTTTGCTTGTATGGTTTTGCAAATGATCTCTATTTCAGACATTTAGCATCAAATATTTGGAAAATCAAGGTTAAAATAAGGGGCGCCAAAAATGAGATTCTTTTAAAATGTTTTTAAAAGAAAAGAGAGACTTTTAAAATCTTTCTCACAATCTACATGGTAACATGTGCATGTTTAGAGGCTGTTGTTTATATATTTTTTATGTAGGAAATGTGATGTCTGGGAAGGAGAATACATTTTTTTTTTTTTTTTTTTGAGACAGAGTCTTGGCTCTGTTGCCCCAGGTAAGAGTGCAGTGGCATTATCATAGCCCACTGCAACCTCAAACTCCTGGGCTCTAGTGATCCTCCTGCCTCAACCTCCTGAGTAGCTGGAACTAGAGGCGCACACCACTCCCAGCTAATTTTTTCTATTTTTGGTAGAGACAGGATCATGCTTTTGCTCAGGCTGGTCTCCCAACTCCTGACCTCAAGCAGTCCTCCCGCTTTGGACTCCCAGAGTTCTAGGAATACAGGCATGAGCCACTGGGCCCTGCCAAATTTATTTTTAATAGTTAAATGCCTACATGGGATTTTTTAGTATCTTAAAACATAATATATTTAATAGTTCACCCGTGAACAACTCTGGGGGATTAGAGGTGCCGACCCCTGTGCAGTCAATAGTCTGAGTATAACTTTTGATTCCCCCAGAACTTAACTATTGATAGGCTACTGTTGACTAGAGGTTTTACTGATAACACAAGCAGTAGGTAAACACATATTTTGTATGTTATATGCATTATATATTGTAGTCTTACAATAAAGTCAGCTAGAGAAAAGAAAATGTTAAGAAAAGCATAAAGAAGAGAAAATACATTTACAGTACTGTATTGTATTTATCGATACCATAAGTTTGCATCATCTGTTTACAAGATAAACGATCTGTCTGGAACGATGGGCAACTGCAGCAGCAGATCCCACTCCACAGCACATATCAAACAATTCAACTTTTTCTTGGAACGTCATGCCTTTTCTCTGCTTCTTGGGAGCACTTCCAGTATCACTAGTGGCACTTTGTGTGGGTCCCATGGTGTTATTCATGGTTTATTGCACTAAACATGATGAAAAATACACAAGCTCACTTTTTACTGCGATATTAAATTTACTGGAAAGACGGAGCTGCTCACTCAGAGATGATGAGTGTCACATGGTGGCGTTTTAAGCAGACACTGGCAACACTTGAGCTCACCACAATAGCAACAGGAGGTGGCTACAAAATTATTATAGCAGTACAGTATGTACTATAGTTAATTTTATGCATTTATGGTTTAATATTGCATCTTTATATCTGTTTACATTTCTCTCAACTGTGAATGGTGCCATGTACCGTCTGTATATGTGTGTGTGAGTTTTGATAAATTTTAACTTTTTAATAGATTTGTGTATATTTTATGGTAGCCAATGATAAAATAGACTAGTATCTACATATATTTTATGTATTCATGATATACCTAACTTTTTCTTAATGTTTTGATATTTCTAGGCTACATGGTTCATCTTTGAGTTTTTTTCAAATTGTTGCAAATCTCCAAAAACTTTTGCAATACATTTATTGA
>CAUYMX010052749.1:0-10472 GCA_963573855.1 Lepilemur septentrionalis | reverse complement strand
GTGCAGTGAGCCAGGCGTGGGAGCTATCAGAGGATTGTGGGATTGCGGGAGACCACACAGTGTGTGCTTTTCTGCTCCATGTGGCAAAAGACTCTATTGTTCCAAAAGAAACTGGAAATCCAGATATCTGTGTAAAGTTTCTTAATTTTGAAAATACTGAGGTGGCCCAAACAAAATTCCCATGTGCTGGACGTCCCAGGGTGTGGGCGGCTCTGCCTGGAGCTCCCGGGATAGGGATTAGTTATCCTGACCGACACCGAATTACCAGAGGCCTAACGACAAAGGACGAGCTATTTCGCCAAAACCTGCTCCCTCCTACCTCGGTGCCCTTGCTTCTCTTTCTGTCTGGTGACTTAGTAAAGAGCGTTTCCCTCCCCCAGCTGCATGCAGACCTCGGAAGCAGAGCCAGGCTGGCCTTGTCCTTGTGGGTCAGGAGGGAGTGAGTCTTGCTTTCAGGAATTAGGAATTTGCTGAGCAGAAAGCCCAGAGACTATAAATGCTAAATACTGATAATGCTTGAAGGTTTCCGGGGTCCGACTCTGAGCTGCAAAGGCAATGCTTATTTATTCATTCTGTTTAATACGGTTCAGTAACCTTTAGACATATTTTGAAATTTGGAATATGCAGTACCGCCACCAGTGGCAGTGTCTGGACAACTTTGTGTAGCTGGGTCTGCAGCAGTAATCAAGTCTCTGGAAATGAAGGGCCTTTATCTCCACTCAGTTTTTCAGGGGGTTGTCAGAAAATTAAACATTTTGGTAAAGTAATTTTTTGAAGAAGCATTTCTGACATATGTCTTTACATCGGGGCAAGTACTTTGCTAGAAGAATCACAGTGTCAGGAGCAGGGTTTGTCAACCCCCTGACCGACATGGCCTGCCCCTGCCCGTCACCCCCAGGAGACATTAGCCAGGCTTCTCCAAGCCTCCAGCCCCTGACCTCCCTTTTCTTACAGAGCATCTACTCCAGAGAACTTGTGACTGTAAATTCTTCCTCTGCCCCATTGAGGCCATTTAAAAGGCTCTGGCTGGTTTTACAGCCCAGGAATGTCTTTCTCAAGGACCTGGGAGCCATCCTTGGAAATGTTATCATAGGGAAAGATAGCATCTACCTCTGGAACCTAATGCCTGACTTCAGCGGGCTCCAATCAGCAGACAGAGATGATCTAACCACAAAGAACAGCGTTTGCGCACTCAGGAATAACTGCACATAGCCCATTAATCCGCACCGCCCGCATCACCCCCCAGTACTTTCCGCTCACGTACCCCAGTGCTGAAGACCCCCCTGCCTCTGGTTTCGGTTGGGTTGAGCCCAGACTGAGTTCTGGCCTCCCTCACCCATTGCAATGGCCTTGAATAATGCCTCCCTTGCCTGTTTAACTTCATCTGGTACAATTTTTGCTTTGAAACACTCCAGTTTATTTATATTTTTCTTTATTTAAGATTTTCTTAATTTATATTCTGTACTACATGGTAAGAGAATGCATTCACTGCTTGCAGGAATTGTGACTTGTGTGGGTCTGCACGGGTGTAAATTCCACGCAGCAGGTTGCGTTAGGATGGGATGAAAGGCAGGCGACTCGTCTTCCAGAGCACAGCGAGTTCCCATTGCTTAGTGTGCCTTGCCGGGGTGGGGTGGCCGCAGACCACATAGGACCACGTAGGCCCACGGATGGCTCAGAACCCAGGGGCTCCCAGAAAGCCTGGCGTCGTCCCTGACACAGGCTCTGCCCCTCCTCCAGATCTCACACGTTTGGAAAACAACGGAGCCTCTGACAAGCGCCGTCCTGTTTATTGCAGCCAAAGAAGAGGCGCGGAGGGTGGCCGTGCCCAGGTGACTTCCTGTGGCTGTGTCCAGCCTTCCTCGGCCGAGTCTGAGCTTGCTCAGTTGTTGCCAGGATCTGAGATCTGAGCCGCAGGCGCCTTTTCCTCTCCCGTCTGTTCATCCCTCTGTGTCTTCAGAGCGTGCGACTCCGCGGGCGGCAGCCGGAGCTCCTGCTCCCCTTCTGGTCCCGCCCCGCAGGGCTGGGCACCGCGTGGATTTTCAGTGCATGTTTTTGTTGGATTGACTGGAAAGGTGTTTGTGTCTGTAACTCACTGCCCACGCTTCCCTTATGCCAGTACCGTGCCTGTGTCTGAGAACCAACGGGTCTCGGAGGAGGATCCGTGGAAGCGTATCAGGTCTGAGAGCTCTTCCTCCTTAACCCCGCCTGTCCCTTGCCCTCCTACGCACCCGCACCGGCCACCTGCGACGTGCCGGTCGCTGCGCCGGCTCTGGGATGAGCATGTTTGTTTAAAAGGTGACGAATCGTCACGTTGAACTGGGAGTGGATTTCCTTTGTTAACGGGTTTTGTCCACCGACGAATTCATTTACTTAGCGAATATAAAATGTGATTTGGTTCCCTCAAAGTCAATTTACACGAGCAACTCAAGCACACATCCCCCGTGGACAGCCGAGTTCCCGGTGTGCACATGTGGAGACAGAGATTAATCTCCCAGGGATGGGAGGGGGCGAAACACTTAACCGTCTTACGTATCCTGATTGCGTATTCGGCAATTCGGCAAATGTATGCATGCGTCTTCCTATTTAGTTTCCACAGCAAATCTCAGAGTGGGGAGAGTCATTTTGCTTGTTTGATTGGCGGGGATACTGAGGCTCATAGCAATGAAATACCGTGAGCGAGCACACAGTAGGGCTAACATCCGATCCCGGGTCTGTCTGAGGCAGAACGTGCGTCCCACGGGAGGAGCAAGACTTCTGTGGATTCCTGGGTCAATATTCTTTCCGTGAGGCTACGTGGCCTCTCGTTCACTCTTAGGAAAGCAGATTGGATGGAGTATTATTCCTCCATAAAGGGAGCGAAGTCCTGATACCTACTACACTGTCGATGGGCCTTGAAAACATTACGCCGAGTACACGAAGCCAAGCGCAACGGGCCACTGTGTTATTCCACTGAAACAAAATATCAAGAACGGGCAGACCCCAGAGACAGCAGGTGCGGGGACTGCAGGTGGACGGGGGTGACTGCTGTGGATTCGGGTGTCCTTCCAGGGGCATGAAAATGTCTGGGAACCAGAGAGAGGCGAAGGCTGCACCAGGTCGCAGTGTGCTCCATGCCGCTGCACTGGGGACACTGCCAACGGTGACTGTTACGTTGTGTGGATCCCACCTCAGCAATAAAAACAGGAAAGCACCCAGGCAGACCCCCAGCATGCTGGCCGTCGGAAGAAAGGGGTGGGCTTCCTGCACTTCCAAGTGCCGTGACATTACCTCATCCCCGTGACGCTCCCCTGGGAGGTTCCGACGCCCCCGGTGGCATTGCTGCTGAGTCTGACGCGGGTCTGAGAGTGAGCCACCTGTCACTGGAAGTGCGTCCTTCAGAAATGAGTACAAGGATCGCTGCCGAGCCCATCACCCCAAGAACAGCACAGCCATCGAGAGCTCCGGCTCCAGCTTGGATCCTGCCCAAGATCTTCCAAGCCTCAGTTTCCTCACGTGTGATGCAGTGTCAAACTCGTGCTCTTGCAGGCTTAAGGAAAAAGGTGCTTAAAGCAGCCAGCACCGTGCCTGACACGTTCACAGTGAGCGACTGGCCAGTGGGACCACACCAGGAGTCCGTGCTCTGTGATGGCACCGTGATGCTCCTGGTGAAGGTGCCCCTGGGCCGTGGGACCACACAGTTACCCCTGCTCTCTGATGGCACAGCGATGCTCTTGGTAAAGGTAGGGTTGGTGCATGTTCCGTGCAGACCCAGAGCCAGTGGGTACTCAGCAGCGCAGAAGGAATGAGACGTAGTCTCGAAGGACCTTCCCAAACCACTGCCCCCGTCATTTCCCCAGCAAAGGCCCTCTGCTTCCATGGCAGGCCGAACTGTGTGTCGTGGATTGACCACGGGCCACAGGAGCTGGTTCATGCGGATATCGTGTCCTTCGGGAAGCTCCACCCGCCCGCAGGCCGTGAGATCGGCGGGGCCTTTGAGCTAATCGTACACACTGTGGCTTGTAGACACCACGGCAGTGACAATCCGTTCCCTGAAGGACAGAAGTGCCGGGTGTGAGTTACCTTGACCTGGAGAACAAAGCGGCCTCCTCTGGGTGCCGCGTGCTTACTCACAAGCTGGTGTGCCTTTCAGAGTTGCTGAAGCCTCCCCCGGACCCGCAGTTCTTGCAGGGCTGCCTGACATTTGGGCGGCAGCGGGGCCGCTGCTCTCCGCCTCAGCGGAGATGCTAAGCTCAAGCCCTTGAGGATGCTTTTTGTATCCTTTTGCTTGGTGGAGGAGGGGGGAAGCAAAACTTTGTCCTTCCCTCTTGAATGTAAACATGAAGGGGCTCATTCACCAAGAAGCAACCAGCCCATAATCCTATGCAGGGGGATTGGTAGAGTTTGTTTGCCGGCTTAGGGACAGCTGCAGTGAGCTTTGTCATCAGCATTGGAAGCCAGAAGAAAAAGTCGTTCTCCAGCTCCCGGGCTTTGTGCAGCTGAGCGGGACTGAGTTCCCAGCTTTCCTCCTCTCCACTTGAGAGGCTCAACCTCACGAACCTGCCTTTGGAGCCAGAGCATTGAAATGGAGGGGAGGAGGCCCTGAAGGCCAGACTCAGGGGTGAGGAGGGGGCTCCCCTTAGATCCCAGCGGGCCCAGCATCTCAGCTGAGGAGGGGCCTGCTGTGGTGCTGGGAGCAGAGCACCCTGGGGTCTGCAGGTGTCAGCCTGAACCAGGATGGGGCACCAGCATGACTGGGGTGCAGTGTGAGGGGTGAGGGGAGCTTTGGGGGGTGCTGGTGATGTCAGTATGCTCCATTTGAGAAAGTTCATCATGTGCACGTGATTTCAATAAACAGGCATTGACACGGGCCCCTGCACCACCTGGGGTAGCTGCACTGACTCCTCACCCCGTCCTTTCACACTCAGTGACGGGTTAGGTGTCCTCAGGTAACTCCCTGAGATCCTGCGGCCACAGGGAAAGGTTGTGCCTGGGTGTCGCAGAACCTGGGGACAACGGAGAAGAAGCCAGGTGAGGAAGCGCGCTTCTGAGGAGACAAGGGACATGCCAGTGCCCAGACCTGGGGACGGGAGAGAAACACTGGGAGTCCCGCGGGAGGACCCTGTCTGCATTTTATTTATTTATTTTTTCCATCTAGAAAACATTTATTGGATGCTTATGGTATCCCAGGAAACGTGTCAGATTCTGGGGGGAAAACACGGTCTCCACCGTCAGGGAGTTTACGCTGGAGGGTAGGGCCGGTTGGTGGTCCCTGCGATGAACCACAAAGCTGGAAAGTTCCGTGAAGAAAGAGCCCAGGTGCTCCGGGAGGAATGGAAATGGAAGGGCAGGCCCGCCCTGCGGACGCTGGTGGACAACAAGCCGTTAACGGCAGAGAACGAAGACAGAGCGGGACGGACAAGAGAAAGAACGAGGGCTAGGAGGGAAACCAGGAGGGGGACATCAGAAAACAGAAGGAAAGGCAGGGCTTTAAGGTAGAGTGCGCGAGCGACCGCGCTGAGGACTGTTGGGAGGGAAGGAAGTTGACGGTGGAGCCGCGTGCGCGGTGTCTGTACCCGGGACGCACCTGCCCGTGCTGGGGCCGGCACAGTGGAATGCCTGCCCTGGGGCACGTTGCCAGGGTTGAAGAGCAGACAGGTGGGAAGCGGGTATGGACGTGTCTACACAGGAGGATGGACGTGTCTGCACGGAAGGATGGACGTGTCTGCACGGGAGGATGGACGTGTCTACACAGAAAGATGGACATGTCTACATGGGAGGATGGACATGTCTACACAGAAAGATGGACGTGTCTACATGGGAGGATGGACATGTCTACACAGAAAGATGGACGTGTCTACACGGGAGGATGGACGTGTCTACACAGAAAGATGGACGTGTCTACACGGGAGGATGGACGTGTCTACACAGGAGGATGGATGTGTCTACATGGAAAGATGGACGTGTCTGCATGGGAGGATGGACGTGTCTACACGGGAGGATGGACGTGTCTACATGGAAGGATGGACGTGTCTACCTGGGAGAATGAATGTGTCTACACAGAAGGATGGACGTGTCTGCATGGGAGGATGGACGTGTCTACACGGGAGAATGAACGTGTCTACACAGAAGGATGGACGTGTCTACACGGGAGAATGAACGTGTCTACACAGAAGGATGGATGTGTCTGAATGGGAGGATGGACGTGTCTACACGGGAGGATGGATGTGTCTACATGGAAGGATGGATGTGTCTACACGGGAGGATGGACGTGTCTACACGGAAGGATGGATTTGTCTACACAGGAGGATGGACGTGTCAAGAAGTTCTACTAATACCATAAGGTCAAGCAGGGTGTGGGGTAAATCCTACAGGAAGATGTAAAATCACACTTTTTTTATTTAGTTGTTTTTTTTAAATGGCGGAAGCGTGTTTAATGCTGCTGGGAATAGCGTACTGGAGAGGGAAACATGGAGGAGACGAAAGGTCCGGAACGGAGCAGTGAAGAACCTGACGGCAGATGCGACCCAGCGCCCGGTCGGAGGGACCGTCCTCTGCGCAGACCGGGGGACACCGCCAGGACAACGGCAAACAGAGAAGGCGCGTTCGGCCGAAAGGCAGCAAGAGGTCCCTGCCGAGTGGCCGTCATTTTAAAATCAAGAGTTGAAGACATTAAATGAGATGTGAGTGGGGGAGGGGGAAACGTTCGGGAAGAAAAGAGGGCTGGGGAGTCACTGTGGAGGGGACGGAGCCCACCAGGGCGTCGACCGAAGCCCGGGAGAGGACGTCGGCCCACAGAGGAGGGTGGCGGGAAGCAGAGCCAGACGTCGGAACTGAGTGAAGACGTCTGAAATGGTCACTGCCCGGGATGGAACATGAGACGCCTGAAGTCTCAGACCCTGACTTCCCCGTTCTAACGTTTCACTGGTGTGAGTTGGCGGCTCCGAGGGGATCTTACGAAATACTCTGCGGCACACTTGGGCCCGGGCCACCCAGCTCTGAGTCTTGGGCCTTTCCCATGTTCCCCCTGGCTGGCCTCGGGGCTCCCACCTGCCCCTCCTCCGTGGACAGGTGGTCCATGACCCAGCCCTCTGCCCGAGTGCACACCTGCGTCCTGCGCTCTGCACTCCTGACCCCGTCCTTACCTCCGTCCTGCACGACAGGTGCTCCCGTCCCATGTTTCCTACCGGACTTCTGGGCCACCTGCTGGCCACCGTCTCATCCCCGTCGGTACCTCCGCCACCAGCGCCACCTGTCCTCTCTGCCCAGCCGGCAGTGGGAAGCTTCACTTTAGAAAACTTTTTAAGAAGAAATCCAGCCTGTGAAAAATGAGGCCCTTCGCTTTCTGCTCCATTTTCCGTGAAACCAAAGGACAGATGGTCACCGTCCTCCACACTGAGAAAAAAAAGCTCACTAACAATTAAAACTGAAATGACCAGTATGTAAAAATATCATCCCACCAGAATTCTGAAATATAAAATAAATGGCGACATTTCTGGTCGCAGGAAAGCTCAGTGTGAGAGTTCTCTTTTTTAGAGCAGGCTAAGTAATACCATAAGACCACAAAACTTTGAGTTAAACGAAGATAAGTGATTTAGTTTTCAAGCAACGGTTTTAAGGGACTAATTCATGTGACCTTCCGTCTTTCTTCGTGGCGGGAGGCTTTTGTGTGGCCGTGTTCAGAAGACAGTCTCTGGAGCACCCGGCCCCGCCGAGCCTCGTGCTGTTTTCGGGCGACCGGCCATGGTGGGAGCAGCCCGGCCCTCGCTACAGGTGAGCAGGGCGCTCCTGCTCCAGGCGGCTCCGGGAGGAGCAGCGGCTTCCAGAGAACCCGCACAAGACGCGCTCCCATCTCAGAAACAGGCGCCCACGAAGGATCCTCCTTCTCTGGAGAACATACGTTAACGTACCCTCTTTGTAAAAATGTAACTGGGAGACAGTGACCTTTCCGGCGCCGTCACGAGCCGCGGGTTTAGGAGGACGTAATAAATGCCACTGGATACCGTGGAACAGGAGACACAGGACTCAGCGAATTAAACTCCGAAACCCCCGCCGAAGACCCCAGAGTGGATCTGCGCGTGCAGCCACCGCGACTGTATTATTTTTCCCATCAGAACGTTGAC
The DNA here is from genome assembly GCA_963573855.1 of Lepilemur septentrionalis. Taxonomy (NCBI): domain Eukaryota; kingdom Metazoa; phylum Chordata; class Mammalia; order Primates; family Lepilemuridae; genus Lepilemur; species Lepilemur septentrionalis. The sequence goes on along the minus strand of CAUYMX010052749.1, from coordinate 2,370 downwards.
ATTCAGAATATTCAAGAAATAGCACTGCCCTTTCGGACTTCAAGTTTGGATTCGTTTCCTGGTGATGCTGTGTTTCTTTAGCCTCGTATTAACGTCATGCATCAGAAACGGGTTTTCACGAAAATAAGATATCTCCCTTGACTTTGTGCTATCCAAATTCAGCAAGAAATCCCACTAAAAGAATGAAACGTCAGGTTCGGTTTGATGCCCTGATAGCTCCTCACGTGTAGAGTTTTAGCCACTAAAATCTTCTCTGGCGTGATTTTCCTTCCGTCGTTTTGTTTCTGCGCGTGAATGGGTTAATAAGCTAGAAGTTAAATTAGGCTTAAAAGTCAAGGAAATAAAGAGGAGAACAGGCTTACGTATATGTTGGGGAGATGCTCGAATTTCCATGGTTTGAAGAGCCCAAGGAGAAAAGCCGGTTTCCTACGCTAGTGTTTGTCCTTTTTGTGGCTCATGCGGGGTGTGCACGGGTCTGGAGGAGTTTCCCTGAGGGTTTATTTGTGAGCAAGGGCTCAGCACCACCACGGGGCTATTTTCAAGCCAAGTGTGGTTATTGTTACTTTCAAATTCCCTTGTCTTCACGCCCCTACACCCGCTTTCTTGGGTTGCGAGCCTCCAGAGGGGTGAACGCCATTGCCGCAGGAGCCCCCCTCACGGCTCAGATGTCTCAGGGGACTTCCGATAGATTATACTAAGGGAAAAGGCACCTCTGTTTCCAGGTGACACAGCAGTGCCTGGCTCCTTGACCTCGATATTCAGAGATATTTCAGCTCAAAATATCAAGTACAGTGAACCACTTAATCTTCCTGGGGAATGAACTGTTTGTTGGCCAATAACGAGCATGGAAATGAGGCCTCCGAAATGATGCTCATCTTGCAAATCTATTTTCTTACTCTTAATGAGCACAAAGAGATTTTATTTTTTTTTAGTTTATGATCCTGCAAAACCAAAAGATTTTGGCGTAGAATTATCTCGCTGTCAAAAATTACATTTTGATGGAAAATGAAGTATACTTCCTTGAATATTTAGCTTTTCTTTTAATATCTTTTTAGTTTTCATTTACGCTCATTCCCCACTTTCAGTCTGTTCAGAAGTTAGGGTGTGCAGCTAAGTGCTCACCGAGGAGCTGCTGGGGGAGACGCCGGCCACGCATGGCTCCTGTCGGAGGGAGGTGTGCTCCGCGGGGTGAGGCGGGAGCGGAGCCACGCGGCCGAGGGAAGGGTTTGTCGCTCTGGGAAGATCAGGTCAGACAAGGGTCCCAGGGCGAAGTGGAGCCCAGGGAAGGATTGACGGGCAGGCAGGCTTCAGAGACTTAACAGAGGTCGTTTCTCGAGGCAGAAACTCCCCTCTGCCTGCTTCACCCCATCCCAACTCACCTGCTGACTTTCTAGCTCTCAAGCGTCTCCCGACCACACCCACTTGTCCGTAGCCCCGTCCTGAGTCACGGCCAGCCACCGCCGGCCCTGCCGCACCGCTGGGCAGCGTTCTGTCCAGCCCCCTTCCTGCACCCGGCCATCAGAGATGCGAAACTCCTCCTGCCCTTCCCCGCCTCCAGCCCTCAAGCCTCCCCACTGTCTCTAGGGCTGAGTCCAGACGTTTTGACCTGACGCCCTCGGCCCGTCGCAGGCTGGCCTCTGCGTGCCGCTGGCTGCGTCTCCTGCTGCCTGCCTCAACTGCCCCAGCACAAAGCTGCCTTCAGTTTGTTTCACTGCTTAAGAACAAACACGGTGCTTTTCTCTCTGTTTGTCTCGTTCTGTCCCCGTCTGTCTCTCTCTGTCTGGCTCTCGATCTCTGCCTCCTGCTTTCTCATTCATCTCCGGGCCTTCCACAGACCAGGCCCTCTGCCTAGAGTCCTGTTCTCTGCCCCTTCCCTGGCTGCCCCTCCTCATCTACTGGTTATCAGATTAGATACCACTCCCTGGGAGCCTTCCCTGGCCCTCATGGAGACCATCGGAGTATTTCTCATACTTTATTAAAATCATTCAACTAGTTATACTTATTGAACTTTTTTATTGGACTATATACTACAGGTCTTTCAATTATGGACTTCGGGCCAAAGCTAGCCCGCTGCCTATGTCTGTAAATCAAGTCGCATTGGCCGTGCCCGTTCATGTCTGTGTTGTCTGTAGATGCCTTTGTCTGACAGTGGCAGAGCAGCTGTGACAGGCAAATGGCCCACACATCCTAAAATGTTTATCGTCTGGCCACGAAGAGAGTAAGTTTGCCGACCTCTGCTATAAGCAATTAGGTCAGATATCCTGGCACTATGCCATCGTCAGGACCTGGGACAATGCCCAGCGGTAGCCATTCCCTGGACATTTGTTGCATGGATGGGTGTTGAGTACACAGGCAGAGGAGCACAGCGCT